>MJUT01041170.1:70747-81253 GCA_002080005.1 Gigantidas platifrons | reverse complement strand
TCAATCAATCAATCAATCAATCAATCAATCAATCAATCAATCAATCAATCAATCAATCAATCAATCAATCAATCAATCGAACATAACATTGTTAGGTACAGATTCATTTATTTCAGTCATTTCTGCTTGATGCTGAATAAGCAAAGCATTGGTTTACCCTTTTGCAAGTATAACCGCGGGGGCATTGCATGTGTCTTACAGACACAAAGTAAGACACAGACCCCTTTTAAAGTCTGTACATACGTTTTCTACATCATACCCGATGAATAATATACCATTCCTTCAAATTAAGTTATATTGAAAGTCCATTTTGGCTGTTCAAGACGTTTTCTTTGCATTATACCCCTACACATTCCTCAGAACCAAACCAAAAGTTAAGGTAGTAAATTGGAATTGGGGTGATGGGGTTGAGGTGGATAAGATTGAGACGGGGGACGGGGGCATTCAATTGTCTAGTTTTAATATTTTGTTTTATATATTTGGTACCCTTCCAGAGCACATGAGGTCACCCCCAGTTTTGAGAAAAGGTTTGTATTGCTCAATCTTTAGTTTTCTGTATTGTTTTGTATTAAAACATTATTCATTTCGTCTTTACCTCCAGTTGTTTGTAGGAGGGATCATGTCTTATTTACGTTATTTGTGTTTGTTTGCATATAGTGTTGTCCAACACATATTGTGTTGTGTTTTCGTTTTGTTTGTCTTCATCTTGTGTACCATATGTTGCTAGTTTCTCTGGATTGTTCATTTTTAATTGCTCCTTCGGTATTTTCTGACGTTTATTTTGTAGAACATTGTCTGTCCCTTTGGTGCTTTCTCTTTTGGTCATTATATTGTCTGTCTTTAAATGACGGTTTCTTATTACCATATTAGTATCTTCAAACTTTTCTTAGATGTCGTAGGGTTTACCAGAGGACGACATTTATCTTTTTCTCAGATGTTTGATCATAGATCTTATTACCTTCATTCTGGAACGAATAGAAAAACAAATATAGAATCTGTCAATTTAACCTTTACTCATATTTCCTTTCTTCACAAATTATGCTAATTAAATCACGGAGTGTTTGGGTTAATTGCCACTTGTAGCAATTTCTTTAGTTCACAATATGTGTATAAGGTTCTAAGACATAGAAAGTTAATGTTCCAAACACAATAAATGCCAATAGCATCTTTAAATACAATGTAATTATTCTCATGCAAAGTATAAAAGAAAAAGTTTGAAGATAACAAACTGACAATCAGAAGCCATAAATCAAAGGACAGACAATACAATGAGTAAAAGAAAAAGGACAAACAACGATCTACAAAACACTATTCAGAAAATTAAAGATAAATAACACGAACCAGGTATTCACCTCGACACAAACTGATGTGAGACACTATTGGTTTCTAATGGTGACCATGAAGAATCCCAAGGCAGCTATTTGTCTGCCATGTGATGTTTGATGTTTTACTATTACTTAAACATATTGATAAGGAACCAGAAAATTTCTATTACCGAGCCTTTCCGACGAAGTATTTGAGTACGATTTTTGTGTACTTGTATTCGAAAGGACGACTAAACGAAACACTTTATCCAGTATATAGGTTGTTTTGATTGGACAATTGTAGGGTACTTATACGAACTAAAACTCGGAAGTTTTATGGGGATTATTAAACAAAGGACTACTATTGTCTTGCAGATTACCTAGATAGATAGTTTTTTTTGTGTATTGTCCTATTATATGTCTTCACTTTCTGAGTTCCATGTTGTGATATGTCCGTTACGATTTCCGCATAAAAAGTATGTTCGGTTCGTCTTTATCTTAGGTTGTTTGTAGGAGGGCTTATGTCTTGTTTGTGTTATTTGTTTTTGTTTGCGTATAGTGGTGTCCAACACATATTGTGTTGTGTTTTTGTTTTGTTTTTCTTCGTTTAATGTACCATATGTTGCCAGTTTCTCTTGTTTGTCCAATTTTAATTGCCCCTTCGGTATTCTCTTACGTTCATTGACTAGAAATATAAAAATTGGCCATCTTTTAAGAAATTCCATGGACAATAATAGTTAAATGGTTGACCGACGTGAAATTTCCGTGTGTTGACTTGCTACAGATATATTTCTAGATAATCTTAGTATTCTCTGTTTCCTTAATTACACGATCTTGGAAATTAGAAATTCAAGAAGGGTGTCATCAATGGGACAATAGATGCTTACCCGGATTAATAACTTCCAACCTATATGTTGACAGTAGCTTTCTAACACTTGATTAGTGGTGATCTGTTGAATGTTAACGTCAAATATATCACTTTTCATTGGTCATTGGTCATTTTTCGCTGTTGACACTCCTACTCCATAAATGTGTTTATGATGTCCAACAATATCGTGGTGGTGATGTGTAGGTAATGTCCTTTTTGTGGGGTTCGTGTTGCTGGGTTTTTAATGTTCTTTGCAGTGTTATGTAGATCATTCTTTGTCTTTTTGTTCTTTTTCTCTTGGCTATTGTATTGTCTCTCCCTCATAAATTTACTGTTATATTCCTAAAATTCTGGTTGGTGAAGTCACGGGTAAAATAATATAATTGTCCGGAATCGCTGGGGCGTTCCGAACAGTTCCGATGTTCATTTTTTTCTCTCTCTCTCTTCTTTTGGTGCGGGAAAAGGAGCAGACATTTTAGATTTTGTGAAACTTGTAGTTTAGGATTAATACAATTGTTCCCCAAATATTTGTGTTAATTTGTTTAACCGAAGTTACATTAGATGGTGGAGAACTTAAAATTTTGTTGCTGATTGAGCGACGTGATGGATTGACAGCTATATATAGGTAACATTTTATGATGGCTTGAATTGACTCTTTTGAAGTTACCTCCCTTGGACTAGTAATTGATTTTGTTTTGTATTGTGTATAAACATTTGTGTACATGTCGTCTGAAAGACAATTACAGAGGCAAATTGATAAATTAAGATTATCCCCGCTTTTAACCCCGCCCAGAGTTCCTGTCCTGCTTAGTGACGGCAAAGGCTTTAATCTTAAACAACAAGTCCGGGTAAATCCGGAGAGTTTTCTACAACATGTTTGGTGCAAATCAGGGGCAACAGCTGGCAACAGGTTACAATTTCTGAAAGACAATTTACAACATGAGCTTAAAAAATTGAATTTAATAACATTGTATGTATGGGTAGGTACGTGTAATTTCACCCGGAAAGAAGGCGATTTCATTTAGTAGTGATTTACTTAGTGTCAAAGGACAATTCTACTGTTGACAATTTAATATCGGAGCTAAAGGAGATTTACCACTTCACAAGACAATTTGAAAATCAGGTAAAACTGGCATTCCTGTATATCCTTTTGTTTTCCATATATGAACATAATGTGTATCACAATTTCCAAGATAAAGTTGAACAGTTTAAAGATGAAGACATCTTATTACATGCACAAATTTCTGCTGTGAATTTTTATATTAAGGACACAAATCGTATCATCCACGCTTATTCACCAAACTTTTCGGAGGATTTACAAAGAGTAAAAAAAACGATATAAAAACGCACCTCCGCGTTATTCATATGATTTTGGTCAGTACAAAGATGGCCTACATCCAGTCAAAACACTAGCAAAATTATGGCTAATTAGAATAACCAGATTAATTCACAACGATTGCTATTAAACTTATCCAATTTGTTGTGTTTTCATTCATTCATATTTTGTCACTGAGTGTGTTCTGTTGTGTGCTTTATTATCCCAAATACATTTTAAAGTACGTGCATGTAGTTGGAAATGATTGCATTTCCAACACTTGGATGTTTAATTACGGGAAATTCGCAGATTTTTATTTAATACAGTGAAATTATATGAAAAGCCCATCTGAACAATTGTAATGCAAATTTTTATTGTGGATTAATACTTATTACTGATTTATAGTGTTGATTTGAATGCCGAATTGTGGTCATTACAAGTCAAAATTATTTGCATTATTACTGTTAATAACTTTTCAATCTATGGAACGCAGGTCTGGACAACTATCCTAACAATATAATTTTGCTTCGTTGGATTAGAAATTCAAATTTGTTTCAGACTTGCAAGTTTATTGCATTATTATTTCACAAACAGATTACGGTGTGCATTTCATTTAATAATAGTAGTTGGAAATGATTGCATTTCCAACACATTGTTGGCATAGATTGTTGTTAAAATACAATGTGTGATGCGTCATTAAACTGGGACGACTTACCTACTCCTGACCACGATTCCGATCTCGAACAACATACATTGTCTGATATTTCTGACAGTGATTCAGACAACCAATCAATATTAACCCCTAACTTTCTACAATTGCACGAATTCCGTAACCATAGCAGTCCTCATTCTGTAACGCCACCTATATTACATAAATTTTCAGAGTTTCTTATTAATTCAGAACAAACGACACCTCCAAGCCTACAAAGGGGTTTAAAATCTGATTCTCAGCCAGAAGAACTGACACCTATTCCGCCATTAAATTTAAGCGATACCAATACAATATTTCCGAATATTTCTACATATCAGAATTCTGCTTCAAACATGAATACATTAGCAAAGTGTAGAGAGTTTAATGGATACCCACAAGATAACACCAAACAATTTTTGGCTGAGTTTGAATCCTACTCAATTTTGAATGAGCTTCATTTATCAGACAAACGCAGGATTGTCGCATTTCATCTTCATTTGCGCGGCCCCGCATTATCTTGGTTTTCCGCATTAAGTGACGAAGCCAAACGAGCATGGGATACAATTGTTGTTCTTTTCAAAGAGAAATATGTAAACTTTAATTGGCAATGCTCAAAGGTTATGATGAAAAGTGAATTATTTCACAATATTACATTACAACCCGGTCAAAACATAGAGGACTATTTCAGTAGTATCGTGGACAAAGGCCAATTACTTCAGAAACCAGAGCATGAAATCATGGCTAAGTTCATCACAGGGCTAACAAATAAGAGCGGGGCACCCGACTGACACACAAACCGCATTAACATCAGCAAAAATGGCAGAGGCCTGTGGCTACAGGGATCATTCAGAGTCCGTAAACGTGATTGATTCAGCTAGAAAGCAAAAACCTTACCAAAAAATACAAGGTACAACTGATCCAGCTGTTGAGGATTTACGGAAACAAATTAAAAATTTAACAGAAATTGTAACAAAACAAGAACAACCTTCCGCTTCAGCTTCAGCTTCAGCTTCCTCACAATCAGAAATTGACGTTTTGAGAGCACAGGTCAAAACATTGACAGATTTAGTGCTATCTAGAAATGACAATAAAAAACCTGCACCTCCTCCAAAGAAAATCGACACTCCTCAATTTGACAAAAAAATCGAATGTTTTCATTGCAAAGGTCTGGGACATACCCGTAAGTACTGTAACTGGATTGGTGTTGGTACAGCAACAAATAATGTTTGTCAATTATGCCAACAAAATGGTCACGAGGCTTTAGCATGTAAAGTACTTATAGCGTATCAACCGGGAAACTAGAGGTACCCGATGGACAGGCACAATCCACCGGGAATACTAATCTGAGTGCCAATATAGGTTTTGACAATACCGACACCCCGTCATTTTTATATATACCTGTTCAATTTGATCAAATGCGGGTAGCAGCTTTGATAGATACGGGTAGTTCTATTTGTGTTATTTCTAAAGATCTTTATAATCAACTGCCAGAACGTTTCAAACTTTCTTTTGAACAAGTAAATCAAGACATACGTTTAGCAAACAACAGGACTGTGGAAGTTTTTGGTTTAGCAAAAATACTAGTTGAGGTACCACAAGGGAAACGTGAAATAGACGTTGTTTACATTTTGCCTTTCACTTCTCATCCTTTGATTCTTGGCACCGGATTTTTAAAGGATAACAATATAGTATTAGACTTTAGTAACAACACATTTAACGTAAAATCTGCAAGGGTACAATCTCACAAAAGACTTACGATTGCGCTAAATACCGAAATGTTGATATGGGGGCGGGTACCGGAACATTTACCACATGGACTAAATGGTGTTTGTTCTAATACCAGATATGTTTTAAATAAAGGCTTGATGGTCGGAAAAACTCTTGTTACAGTATCAATGTCTCACAAAGTTCCAATCAGAATCTTGAATGCAACTAGTCAAGCTATTGTCATACCAAGGAGCAAAAACATTGCTGAGTTTTCAACATTAAGTTCTGCATACAGCTATGTACCATATTCTGAAAACGGACCTGTTGTTCAAAACAATCAATTAATAAATGATCCAGACACAGATACTATTCCCCGACTTAGTAATGAACAATTATTGAAGGTTAAAAACCAGTTTAATTTGTCGGAGGATTTAACTGACATGGAGAAAAACAAATTGGCTGAGTGTATACACGATAACATTGACCTTTTTGTGACAGAAGAGAACCCCCGTATGGATATACAACGGTCGTGGAACATACAATAAGATTAAAGCCTGATGCCGTGGGCAAACAACAAAAACCTTATAGACTTTCTCCGCAGAAACGTGAAATCTTGCGTTTTCATCTGGATCACCTTCTAGAACAAGGTATCATTTCTCCTGTCAAAGAAACAGACGACTTACCTATCACAAGTCCTATAGTTCTTGTTGCCAAGCGAACCAATTCAACTGACAAGAATTCACCACAAAACTTCCGTTTTTGCTGTGACTTTAGATACCTTAATTCACAAACTAAAGATTTTAGTACAACATTCCTAACCTTCAAGAACTTACCGAATCATTCTCAAATATGACACCAAACTACATGTCATCAATAGATTTAACATCAGGATTTTTCCAAATGGCTCTGTCTAAAGATTCAGCACGCTACACTGCGTTTAACACATGCTTTGGTACTTACGAGTTTCTTCGACTCCCAAAGGGACTGAAAACCATCCCAAACACATTTCAATTAATGATGGACAAAGTGTTACATGGCCTACAATTTAAAACATGTTTATGCTATTTGGACGATGTGCTTATTTGCACTGAAACTTTTGAACAACACCTTGAAGCTTTAAATGAAGTTTTCCGTAGATTTCGGAATGCTGGGCTTAAACTTGGTCCCAGGAAATGTGTATTTGCCGCACAAAGCTGCATTTTTCTTGGCCATCAAATATCAAAGGACGGGATACATCCACCTCCTGATCGAGTTGACGCCTTACTCAAAATTCTCCCTCCGAAAAATCAAAAGGAATTAAGGCGAATAATCGGTATGTTCAACTGGTTCAGAAAGTTCAAACCAAATTTCAGTGCCATCATAAGCCCGTTAACACGTTTACTGAAAAAGAACCAACAATTTAAATGGACTTTGGAACAGCAGAACGCGTTTGATGATATAAAACATCGCTTAACATCAGCGCCATTTCTAAGTTTTCCTGATTACAACATTTCCAAGACGCCATCTATGAAAGATGGTTATCGTTGCTACAACAGTTCAATTTTGAAATACAGTACAAACCGGCTGATCAGATGCAACTACCTGATGCTCTCTCGAGATGCACAGAAGTCGCACAAGTGTTATCGGAAAGTCCTGCAGAGGATGATCCATTCTTCCCGTTTATACAGGAAAATGTAAGACAAATTAATTTACCTAATGGATCGAATTTAAGTGACTTATTATGTGCAAAGGAGACCGTTAACGACACGGACGAAGTTAAAACTGTTCAAGCTATTGTACCCGTTGAGGATAATAGTAATTCAGATCCGTACGATGGCGATACGGAAGATACAGTGGATAATTCAGAAGGATATGTGAAACGTAAGAAGAAACACAAATTTCTAAGTTCAAAAACAAATGTCCGTGACAATTCGGATCAAGCAAAGAATGAAATTTTCCATGCCTTTTGTAAGAATGATTTATTTCAGAAACTAGGATTAGATATGGGAATAGTAACTAATCTTCAAAAGGAAGATCAATATCTTAACCCGTTTATTGTGTATTTAACGGACGATAAACTTCCTGTATCTCAAAAGGAAGCACGCCGTTTATTGCTAGAAATTTCAGACTATATTCTGTTAGATGGTGTATTGTATCACTCGAGGGTTGCGAAATCAAAACGAGCAAAACTCATGTCACCCTATCAGTTGGTTTTACCGGATGCATTTGTCCCGAAAGTTTTGAAACTCGTTCATGATTCCCCTTTATGAGGACATAGCGGAATCGAAATCGAAAATTGTTTCCTATCCTACGCCATCACAACCATTTCAGGTGTGGCAGATGGATCTTTATGTGCCACTTCCGGCATCTCCTAACGGGAACATATACATTTTCACAGTCATAGACATGTTCAGCAAGCTGTTATACACCTTACCTATTAGAAATAAAGACGTTGCTACCGTGTCACATGCCATATTTTCGTTAACTACTTATTTTGGTGTCCCCCAGACCCTAATTTCAGATCAAGGCAAGGAATTCATGGGGAAATGTACAAAGAAAGTGTGTTCAATCCTCGGTGTTACACAGGAGTTCATTCCAAGCTTCATGCACCACTGTTTAGGTGCATATGAGCGCACACATATGACTTTGGCAGAACGTTTAACTCCGTATGTACAAGAAAATCACCAGTGGGAAGATATATTACCAGCAATAGTGTTTTCAATCAATTCTTCAGTACATGGAAGTTCACACTATTCACCGTTTGAGATCGTCTATGGTAACAGACCTTCGTTTCCACTGACAAATTTGATATCTAATACAATGTTTGATGAAGTTCCAGTTTCTTTGCATTCTTACATGGAATCTTTTTGTGAGCGTTTAATAACGATTCGTTCAGCGATCCTCACAAATATCAAGAGATCACAGGATAATATGGAACAAAGAGAAAATAAAGTAATTAGAGAACTTACACTTACTCCTGGGGATTATGTTTATTTAAGTGTTGAACCTACTGGACAAGGTCATAAACTAAAACCTATTGTCTAGGGACCTTTTGTAGTCACCGAAGTGTTGTCCGATCATTTGATCCGATTAAGAGATCCAGAACGGAAACGAAATTTTCAGAACCCCGTTCATATAAATAGACTCAAGATGGCACACATTAGAGCGCAAAATCCCCAAAATTATTTTCCACGTCGACAAGAAACATCGGCGAGTGAACAGGAGCAATTAAATGACACTGGACATCACTCACGAAATGCTGACCAAATACTGACTAATCATCAAGAGTCATCTTTAGAGACTGATAAACTATAAGCGTTCAGCCGAGAAAATCAAAGAGAAATGTCAGAAAGCCGATTCGCTATAGAGACTCAGATTATCTTAATCCAGAATCGGTGGATTAGATTGATACTGATACTCGGACTGATAAATCTAATGTTAAAGTAAAGCGAATTCTCGCAAAGCGTCGGAACATAGGTTCTTTTCTTTACCTTGTACAAATGATCGGTGAACCGGCTCAGAACTCCAAATGGATGTCAATATCGGAGATGCCAAAGAAAGCACAAGAACTGCTTATTTCTAGACCACCCCCACTGATTGATTGAGTTGCTTTATAGTATTACTACATGCAAAATGATTAGACTTGATTTTTGTTTTAAATGAAGCTTGTTGATGTTTGCTAATTTCATGTTGTTTACTTAAGCCAATGCAACCGGAGAGTTGGTCAATTTTATTTCCGCTAAATGTGTTGGTAATGATTCCATTGCCAACCATACTTCCAAGAGTGTTTCAATTTCGTTTTGATTTTTAATGTGTTGGTAATGATTGCATTGCCAACCATACCGTCTTGAAACGTAAATATGTATTTCACCAGGATTAAAATTTATTACCGAGCTATACATGCAACAAAGTTCATTTGTTTATTCAGCAATAGTGTGTTTCGTTCTTTTTATTTGGATTGAAACGACCATATGGTTTTATTTTGATCACATTGCCTAAAATCGGTTTTCATGTGGATGTGAATCAGTTTGCTTTGGTAATGATTGCATTGCCAAACAATTCGTTACCATGGCATAGACCTATTACTTGTATATTGAATACCAACTGTAACTGGATATGTTTTGGTAATGATTGCATGGCCAAACATCATTTCAAGTGACATTACCACCTGTTAATTTTCTCTTTCCTGGACACAACTGTTTGTAAATATTCATGTTTTTGGTTTTATATGTAATTTTGATCCTCTTCCGTCTTGCACCACATCTCCAATTTTCCTATGCCATCCTTATAGGCTTGTTTGACAGTATTTGATATGGTAATGTAACAGTGATGAAAGTGTATGATCATACTGAAATGAAAACCCGTGAGCTTTCTCATGTCATTGTCCTTCATGTGTGATTGTGTGAGTGAATGTGAACGGATCTGTGAATGTAAACGATAAATAACAGGGTAATAATATTTGAAATGTAAGAGTTTCGGGTCTCTGTTGGCTGCATAATGGAAACAATTTACACTTAATATATGAATCACTAAACTTTCAGGTCGATACTTCCGATAATATCATTATATTTGTCACAGAATGGAGTACAAGGTTGCATCATTGGACTGAGGATTCTACTGATAACTGTTGTATTACATGTTC
>MJUT01041170.1:0-10551 GCA_002080005.1 Gigantidas platifrons | reverse complement strand
GTAGTAAATTGTTTACTTCAATATGATGTGAGCATGTGAGGTAGTAAATTGTTTACTTCAATATGATGTGAGCATGTGAGGTAGTACATTGTTTACTTCAATATGATGTGAGCATGTGAGGTAGTAAATTGTTTACTTTTTATGATGAAGGTTTGGATTCATTTAAATACTACTTTGTTTTCTTCGTCATTTAGATTAACAGAGCCAAAAAAGCATTTTCAGTGAAACCGTTTCTGGGATATCCAAAAAGGACAAAAAATGTGTTGCCTTAGAGTTATGTACTGAGTTGATAACTTTTTCGGATAATTTTACAAAATCAATGAAAAAAGAGGTACCACAATATAAACGTTATGCGACAATACACAAGAATGCAATTTAAAATACAAAAATAAACCAAACATTTCCAATACAAACATATTTGTTGTAGCACATGTTGTCGATGCATTTGCAATCTACTCTTGTGTAATTCATTGGTTAAATAGATGGATTCATATTGGTTATAATTTTGTTACCCAAATTCTGTCACGTTTTCTATAAACTTACAATTGATCTGTCCTTAAACAAATTTATGTAAAATGGAAAATTTTGAGTTTTCAAATTGTCTGTTTATGCACAGCTCCTCAGCAATCAAAATAAACATTAATGTATTTAGCTACTGATATACAATGCACACAATATGTATATAACATAAATGACCATAGCCAGTTTTGGTGGTCCTGTTTAGGCTCTTTAATTTACATGATCCCAAAACTTTTAAAATTATTTGTCTTTCCAACCTTTCGACTTTGAGCGTACTTGCTGGATGTTATATTACAGAAACGAGTCAAGCGTACTAAAGTTGATATCTACGTATCTATAAATAACCACGGATATGGTCCACTTGTCGTAGACCACGGATATGGTCCACTTGTCGTAGACCACGGATATGGTCCACATGTCGTAAACATTTCCCGATCCTTTCCTCATTCACGACTCATTACCGGGTTTGTAACTAGATTAACACGACGGGTGCCAGTAGCGGAACAGGAACTGCTTATCCTTCTGGAGCATCTGAGTTCACCTCCGGTTTTTAGTGGGGTTCGTGTTACTCGATCTTTAGTTTTATATGTATGTTTTGTAGATCATTGTTTGTCCTTTAGTACTTTTTCTTTTGGCCATTGTGTTGTCTGTTCTTCTTCGATATACGGATTCTGATTACCCCTTTGGTATCTTCAAACTCTTCTTGTCTTACTCGCTCTAAATATATTACGACGCAAAGCAAAATTGTGATCTCTGTCAATCACACAGAGGACTGTTCTGTTTGACACAATGACACTGTCAACTTATTCACCCAAACCATTTTTGGAAGGATCGTTGGGAGGACCAAAATACTTTATTTATTGGATTCCTATAATGGGAGGCGTGAGAATTATAAGATAATTGTGAATCTACCAAAGGAGGTATTCAGAAGTTATAACTTTTGTTACCCAAGAAAATTTTAATGTGAAAATAAAACAAAATAAAACAAAAAACCCACAAAGATGCCCATATATCACGTTTATTGAGTTTTTCTCATGATTGAAGACCCTACTGTGACTGTGAAATATAGAACAACAATAAAAGCGTTGTCCCTTTACATCAAATTGTGTAATGTTGAACAGTCTCTCGTGTGTTTTACAAAATATTACAAATTAAAGTGCACATGTGTTTAGCGCCGTCTTTAAATGTATTCGTGTTCTACACTCTAGTTTTCTGTGTAACATTTGGTGAATCATTGTATGTTGCTTTGTGGTTTTTCTGTTGGCCATTATATTGCCATCTTCGGCTTACATCGTCTGATTACCTCTTTAGTATCTTCAAACTTTCATTTATAAGAATTTTAAAGGGGCATTATCTGCCAATTCGTAAATTGTTGTTACCCATAAAAACTATCATATATGATTGATGCCTTAATAAAACGTGTTTCTGTAACATATAAATGTTATGAAAAGTACGCGCATCGGGGAAAAAACGTGCAACTGATCGTTTTTTGAGATCGATCAAGAAATGGTCGCCACCTTATTAATTATCGACATTGTTTACGGAGTTTGTCGAATCGTCATTAAATCAGTACAACAATGCACTTATTTCTTATTTTTTGTGAATCTACTTTTAGTCGGTGTTAATTACGGACAAAGAATCGTGCAAGTTGGCAGTTAATAAGCGACAAAATACAAATTATTCGTTTTTACCTGTCAATTGCATACGGAAAAAGCGAGGTCAAATTATTTCCCTGCAAGCAAATAAGTAATCGATGGTAATTTTCGTTCTCAAAAGGCGGAAAGTAGTTCGATAAGCTGTTTAATGTAAAATATTTACCTTTATTACCTAATAGTATATTAATTACCTTTCTGTTGGGAATATTTTAGTTTTAACCATATTTCACTTTTAATTTGTCTCTCGGGCAATATAACCTGTAGCTGTAGCGTTCTATTGCCCGCGTACTTTTGATCCGCTTTATGTAATTTGTCAATTACGTCTCATGAATATTCATTAACTCGACCACATCTTTATCAATGCGTCTAAATTTCAAATGTAATAAAACGTTCGAATGATAACTCATAATTTGTTATTGTTAACTGTTTTGAAAAATACAATTTAATTACTTTATTCTTATCTCTCTATCCCAAAACTTTGAAAATACAAAAATATGCATACCAAAACTACTGTTAGGTAATAAAGCAGTTATTTAATGTGTAGCCAGGCAATAGACCAGGAAATTTTTTCCTCGGTACTGGGAACAGCTCAAGTGTTATATTGCCCTCAGCCGTTGGCTTCGGGCAATATAACACTTGAGCTGTTCCCAGTACCTTGGGAAATATATTCTATTCTATTGCCTGGCTACACATTAAATAACTGTATATTATTTCATCATTTTAAAGCTATTTACCAATTTCCAAAGTATGTATTTTTTTGGTCAAAATCGTAGCTAATGCCCCTTTAATATACATGTCATGATAAAACGTATCAAAATTGAAAAAGGTCAGACAGAAAAAGTCGTGGGAAATAATATTTATAATAGGGTTTAATAGAAAGGTGAGCATTTTGAAATTAAAAGTTATAAATTGTCATCAATTAACAGATATCTTCTTTGAAGTTTATATATATATATATATTTATATATAAACACATATTAGAAATATTTCTTTAAAAATGTAGTCGCAATTTATTAAATTATTCCTTTGATTGTCGACATCAAAGTAAATATTTCTATATCTGCATTACCTACAATTTATTATGTAACCTTGATGTGCTGATCTTCTACCTGTAAAATAATCATTATTTGATTGAGTCTTGTGTGTCACTGTAATTAATCAAAACAAGTTTTGTGTGTCACTGTAATTAATCAAAACAAGTTTTGTGTGTCACGGTAATTAATCAATATGTTATGCAACTTTTTAAAGTCAATATCTTAATTGTAATCTTGAACTTCATCAATTACTGTGACAGTTAAACAATAATAATACATTTCTCTGACGTCACACTATTGTTCACACAGTGGATTATTTTTAAGAATCTACAATTTATTCTTTTGTTCTTGAATATATGAACTTTAACCTTTTACTATTTTAGGCTTAAAAACGTGTTTTACTCATTTTGGTACGCTTGTGTCTCGAACCATTTCTGGGCTTTTTAAAGTCTACTTTGACTGTCAAAACTCCCATCTCACCACTCGGCTAAGTTGACCACATTAATAAACTCTATAATTAGTATATATAACTCTCGATAGTAAGCTGTGTTAAAAAAATATCAACAATTTGCTTAAAAAAGCAATTGATCAATATATACAAGACACGATACAAGTATTTGAGTTCTGACATAATTTATGTTCAGAACTGACGAGTATTCTCGCAATACAAAAACAACCAACGAACCGACAGCAACTTAACAAATCAGACTGACCACAGGTGAATATTTGGGACACTTGAAATATCTAAATATAAACGATTCTATTCACTTGAAAGACCTTGAAATATCTAAATATAAACGAGAATCGAAAGCACGGATGCCGAAAAAAATTTGTTGTTTATTTTTTGTTAATTGTGGCTTATTTAGCTTTCTGAACATTAAAAAGGTAAAAATATAAAATGAAAACACTTTTGCAAATAGAAATGTATTATGTGAGAGAATACACTCCAACTTGTAGATTCTTAAAAATAATCAACTCGACCCTGACGGGTCTCGTTCATTATTTTTAAGAATCTCCACTACTTATTTGATTTACCTTCTATGAGAGAAACAGTAATCGTACGGTTGGGCAAGCACCTTCCATGAGAGAAATATTAATCGTATGGTTGGGAAAGCACCTTCTATGAGAGAAACATTAATCGTACGGTTGGGCAAGCACCTTCTATGAGAGAAACATTAATCCTACGGTTGGGAAAGCACCTCCTATGAGAGAAACATTAATCGTACGGTTGGGAAAGCACCTCCTATGAGAGAAACATTAATCGTACGGTTGGGCAAGCACCTTCTATGAGAGAACATTAATCGTACGGTTGGGCAAGCATCTTATATAAGAGAAACATTAATCGTACGGTTGGGCAAGCACTTTCTATGAGAGAAACATTAATCGTACGGTTGGGCAAGCACTTTCTATGAGAGAAACATTAATCGTACGGTTGGGCAAGCACCTTCTATGAAAGAAACATTAATCGTACGGTTGGGCAAGCACCTTCTATGAGAGAAACATTAATCGTACGGTTGGGCAAGCACCTTCTATGAGAGAAACATTAATCGTACGGTTGGACAAGCACCTTCTATGAGATAAATATTAATCGTACGGTTGGGCAAGCACCTTCTATGAGATAAATATTAATCGTACGGTTGGGCAAGCACCTTCTATGAGATAAATATTAATCGTACGGTTGGGCAAGCACCTTATATGAGAGAAACATTAATAGTGGGATAGGCAAACTTCGTCTGTAATGGAAACAGTCACAGTATATTACGGTTGGGCAAATTCTGTCTCATGGAAACATTACTCGAATTGTTGAGCAAGTACCTTCTATAATGTATACAGTAATAATACGGTTGGCTAAGATCCATTTCTGTCGGAAATATTAATGATACGGTTTCGACAAGTTCCATCTATAATAGA
Source organism: Gigantidas platifrons (assembly GCA_002080005.1). Lineage (NCBI taxonomy): Eukaryota > Metazoa > Mollusca > Bivalvia > Mytilida > Modiolidae > Gigantidas > Gigantidas platifrons. The sequence goes on along the minus strand of MJUT01041170.1, from coordinate 5,432 downwards.
AAGATTCATAATTCAGTATATACACTAAACAATAATTATATGGCTGGGCAAGTCACCTCTATGCTGGAAAGATGAATAATACGGTTTGTTAAGTTCCGTCTATACAGAAAACATTTATGTGACGGTAGGCAAGTCCCATCAATAACAGACACACAAATGATATGGTAAGGCAAGTCCCATCAATAACAGACACACAAATGATATGGTAAGGCAAGTTCCGTTTACAGCGGAACATTAATGACAGTGTTATGCAAAAGAAGGTCAAAACTGAAAACATTAATGATACGATCACGCAACTTCCGTCTGTACAGGAAACATTAGTGAAACGAACACGCAAGTCTGTTCTGCAAAGAAAGCATTAATGGTACGATCACGCAAGTTCCGTCTGTACAGGAAACATTTATGACACGATCACGCAAGTTTCGTCTGCACAAAAAGCATTAATGGTACAATCACGCAAGTTCCGTTTGTGCAGGAAGCAGCAATGATACGGTTGGGCAAGTTCCATCTATAATGGATTCTGCAATGGTATAACTAGACAATTTAGTTATTGAAAATGCATTTAAAAACCGAATTAATATTTATGTTCAATATCTGATGCAGTTACACTCGATATCTTTTTAATAATTTTATTTTATTTCTGCAAAGCATGGTAACGTATTTACACCCAATGACTTATCTTCATATCTGATAACATATATTGAATAATAAATTATGCATAGGAAATATCTGACTACACTAGAATGAGTTGATTAATTGAGCATTATAAATGATGATCACAAAACGATTCACATTTCCTATAACTAATTTGAGTGATTAAATCAATCTGCAAGTGTCAATTACAACAAACAGTGGAATAAACATGTCTCACTGAAATGAGATTACGAGTCGTATTAATAGTGAAAACAAATATAAACAAAAATCAGAAAATAAATACTTATTTCATGATCACCACAAACAAAGCATAAATAATAAATAATAAGTAAATAAATAAAATCAATGAATACTTATTTTGATAAACGTTAGAGAATACCGGAGGGGTAATAAAAAAATGGACAATCCAGAGAAACTGACAACATAAGGTACACAAGAATACCGGAGGGGTAATACAAAAAATGGACAATCCAGAGAAACTGACAACATAAGGTACACAAGAATACCGGAGGGGTAATAAAAAAATGGACAATCCAGAGAAACTGACAACATAAGGTACACAAGAATACCGGAGGGGTAATAAAAAAATGGACAATTTAGAGAAACTGGCAACATAAGGCACACAAGACGAAGAAAAACAAAACAAAGACGCCACTATACGTAAACAAACACAAATAACGTAAATAACACATGAACCCTCCTACTAACAGCTGGACATCGTTTTCATGAGGAAATCGTGACGGACATCACAACACAGAACTCAGAACGTAAAGACACAAAACAAACTAAAACGATAAGCAACACGAACCCCATCAAAACATCGGGGATGAAATAACCACCACAACAAAACATAAAATAAAAATATCATTAAATAAAATGCAAACTAGATGTGTCGGAACGACACGAAAGTCCCCGCCGTGAATATTAAGGAGGCTCGCAAATGTTGTTCTGCCAAAGATCACTGTAGCTCATTATATACACTCACATACCAAAAAGTCAATATCTAAGATCATAGTGAAAAAAAAAGTGGTGACAACTAAATATTTGTCAAAATTTTAAAGCCCAACGACTGTAAGTTGGCCCAAAAATCATTTAACCAGAATGAATTTCAAATTTGATCTGTTACTTTTGATTATACATCCACATGCCAATATCAAGTCAATATCCCAAAGCATAGCAAAAACAGTGGCGACAACTGTTTTATTTCGGAATTGCGGAATGACGGACATGGGTAACACTATATGTTCCGGCCACTTATTGCCGGAGAAATAAAATACTTATTTAAGGATCACCACAAAAAAATCATACCACGTGCAAAATCAGAGTGAAAAGTGAGACAATATCACTTTAGTCTTTTGTAAACATTCTTCGTGGGATTCAGGATTTGTTAATTAGAAATTTCAATAACAAAAATAGCCACCACAGAAGATGAAATAAGACATCAAATGATTAATTTAGCTTAAAATAAACTAATTACATATCAGCATGTCTGTTACCTAAACATACTTTTAACAAGCTCATGCATGCCTGTTACCTAAACATACTTTTAACAAGCTCATGCATGTTCCTGCTGTTAACAATTTATACAAAAATGTATATTTCAGCTTAAATTTGTCAATCCGCGTTATCATATTACTGGATTTGCTATTCTTACACACAGGATAAAGCAGCTCTCAATTTTTACAGGAAAAGATTTTTCTGACTTACACCTCCCGTTGTAAGACAAACTACACGCCCTGTTACCCGCAAAAAGTAATCGTCGCTTCAAGATTTTCCAGTGTTATTTATATCTCTGCTTGTGATCCTGTGTTAATATTGTTTGTAGATGTGATTAAAATAAAATATGCTTTACAAAATATAACGGTAGCCAAAGTCTAATCCTTAATGTCGTGTCATTTGTTTACGTTTGCGTATGATTTTTGTCAACAGTTATCTATTTCCTGTTCACTTAATCAATCAGCTGACCGAGTTACTTACATCACAGTGAAATGACATACATTTATAATAACAGTGTTTGTGTTGATTTGTTCGTTTAAAAACAAACGTTTTCTTTACTATTGTTATATTTATTGTGATATGAAAGTCGAATTTTAAATATTATTACAATTTGAAGTGTTCGTGATTTGGTGTTTCTTTCACATTGCGTATTATTTCATTGATGGTTGTGATACGGTCGTCTCCGAATATACACACTAGAAAAAATTGGTGGGATGTCTGTGTAAGAAAAATAATCAAACACCGATGACAGGTCACCGGTGTTAGATTCTATTATTCTGACTTTAAGTAGTATGTCATTGTCTAATGTTGGTAAAACCAAATCGCCATTAATGCCATTTTCTCGGCATAGTCTCTCCTCTATCACTTTTATTAAAGACATTAAATTGCTCACAAATATGCCAAAGGTGTGTGTCAATGTATATACAAGAACATTACTACAATCAACCACTCATTCCTTCTGTTATTTTATAAGATTGATATTGTGGTCAAAACAATGTATGTAGAATAATCTGTTTTATTGGACACTTAAGTCCTTCTAGCAGTCATGAATTGTTTGTGCAATGTAAGTTTCAGTTATCTGTCACTAATAATTCTGGACATGTTTCCGTAATTAGCTTGGAGACTTTATAATTAAGCAGGAGGGATAATATTAGGCCTTCCCTTTTGTTTTATTTGTCTGTACTGATTATCATTTTAATATAAAACTGACTGTACTTTCCTCTGTGATCAAAGAATTATTTTACAAACTTATTTTTTGATAAAAGTAATTATTATGTTGAAAAGAATTATCTAAAATCATATATAGACTGTCTCATTACCAGTCATGTATATAAAAAAAAACTATCGTATGATCATTGGTAATATTAAAAATAAATTATGAAAGTCAAACCAAACAATTTATCTGTACTATGACTCAGTACAACTTACAAACACACAAAGAACTCAGCCACATTGTTTGACATCTACATCATATATAACGGTAATAACAAAATTACCGAACTCCGAACAATCTTCCAAAGGGAAAGTAAAAACCCATAAGTATATAAACGGACAAAATCAGTCAACAAACGGAAAATTGTGAAAACCGCAATGACCCTGACTTGGTACATTAATTTCCAAAGAATCTTATTCTTCACAGGTCAAATAACCATAAACAAGTAATACAAAACCCACAAACTGCAAGACAACAACAGCCATCATCACATATAATGAATGTTTAGTAATATAAGACACAAACAAGAAGAACAATTATAACTAATTATACAATTATAATGGTGAAAGAAGAACAGCAATGACAGTGTTTGTGCTTCACTTTCCATCCCTTAATAAACTAATTGTAACATAATGAACTTATCCTGACTTTTAAATTTGAGCCTACCTGATGAAGGTTATTCTAGAAACGTATCGTGTGTACTAAATTAGATATCTACGTTTTTATTTCAAAGACTGACTTGTTCAATATTTTACTGGTTAACGGTTTTATTTCTTAAGTCTTAAGTGATAGAGTGGTTGATTTTTAACTGTAATTAAACAATTTGTTAGCAATATCAAAGTGAGAACGACCCCTTGTTGATAAGGAGGAGATGATATCGTCAGTGAATTAGAACAACACCTTCAGATGGTTGTTTTAGTGCTAGGTAACTGAAACAACATTCGACAGGTAGACATGTCTCTCCACTCGGACAGGTAGATATGTCGCTCCACTCGGACACATTATCCTCACTACGAATCAACCATTATTGATCATAATCCTTAATGCTGTTTGCTTAGCAGGGAAAAAACACCTACCCATTTTAATTCTTTGGTTCCACCTGACAAGTGATCGAACCCACTATCGTTCGTACTTGAGGGGCAGCATGCTAATCATTTCATTATCATTGCCGTTCGTACTTGGGGGCAGCATGCAAATCATTTCATCATCATTGAAATATTTCGGGTTTAAATAAGGTGGTGGTATGGTTTGGTTTATGGCGTTTAACGCCACTTTCAAGAATATTTCAGTTACATGGTGGCGGTCAGTTTTATTAGTGTAGGAAACCGGAATACCCGAAAAAACCCACCGACCTATCACACTTTATCTTCAATATATTCTTATTCTGATTAAGGATGTTGTAAAGGGTAAAATAATAGATTTGATAAGAATATTGAATATGACAGAGGCGAAACATATTGTTTCCCTCCATTCGTCCAACGAAACAAATATACTTCTCATGGCGACGAACATTTTATGAACGGAAAGATCAATATTTTTGTTATCAATATGATAAAGATAGAACATGAAAGTTTGACGAATAAAAATATACTTCTCATGGCGACGAACATTTTATGAACGGAAAGATCAATATTTTTGTTATCAATATGATAAAGATAGAACATGAAAGTTTGACGAATAAAAATATACTTCTCATGGCGACGAACATTTTATGAACGGAAAGATCAATATTTTTGTTATCAATATGATAAAGATAGAACATGAAAGTTTGACGAATAAAAATATACTTCTCATGGCGACGAACATTTTATGAACGGAAAGATCAATATTTTTGTTATCAATATGATAAAGATAGAACATGAAAGTTTGACGAATAAAAATATACTTCTCATGGCGACGAACATTTTATGAACGGAAAGATCAATATTTTTGTTATCAATATGATAAAGATAGAACATGAAAGTTTGACGAATAACAATATAGATATCTAATCCAGTGAATACGGACGGGATTCTGATGAAATATCATCATCAGGTACTCTCAGTAAAAACATTAGACAGCCAAAGTA
>MJUT01041156.1:0-24135 GCA_002080005.1 Gigantidas platifrons | reverse complement strand
GATAGTCATGCAACAGAACGTATCCGTGGTCATCTGCTATTGAGATAGTCACGTACCAGAACATATCAGCGGTTGTCTGTTACCGAGATATCAGATAGTCACGTAACGGAACATATCCGTGGTCGTCTGCTACTGAGATATTAACGTAAGGGAACATACCTGTGGTCGTTTGCAACTGAGATAGTCACGTAATAGAACTAATCCGTGGTCGTCTGAAAATGAGATAGTCATGTAAAGTCACATATTCGTGGTCGTCTGCTACTGCGATATGAGAACGTAACGGAACATATCCGTGGTCGTCTCCTACTCAAATAGTCACATAACGGAACATATCAGTGGTCGTCTGCCATCAGATATTCACGTAACAGAACATATCCGTGGTTGTCTGCTACTGAGATATAAGATAGTCACATAACAGAACATATCCGTTTTCGTCTGCTACTGAGATAGTCACGTAACGGAACATATCCGTGGTTGTCTGCTACTGAGATATAAGATAGTCACATAACAGAACATATCCGTTTTCGTCTGCTACTGAGATAGTCACGTAACAGAAGATATATGTGGTCTTCTGCTTCTGAGATATTCACATAACAGAACATATCTGTGGCCGTCTGCTACTGAGATAGTCATGCAACAGAAATTGTCCGTGGTCGTCTGTTTCTGGGATGGCCAAATAACAGAACATATCAGTTTTCGCCTGCTACTGAGATAGTCACGTAACAGAACATATCCATGGCCGTCTGCTACTGAGATAGTCACATAACGGAACATATCTGTTTTCGACTGCTACTGAGATAGTCACGTAACGGAACATATCCGTTTTCGTCTGCTACTGAGATAGCCACGTAATAGAACATATCAGTGGTCGTCTGCAACTAAAATATTCACACAACGGAACATATTCGTGGTCGTCTGCTACTGTTTATCTATTTATTTATTTATTTATTGTGTCTAACACCACTTTCAGCAATATTTCAGCTACATCATTGTGAACAGTTTTAGTGGTGGGAGAAGCCGGAGTACCCGGAGAGAACCACCGACCATGGGCAAGCAACTGGTAAACTTTATCACTTGCGACTGCGAGTCGAGTGCACCATTTTTGTAATCTACAACTTTGGGCGCGAACCCACGCCGCATTGGTGATAGGGTTTTGTGAGTTGTTATGCAATTCAACTAACTGACGCATTGAACCACCCGGGTCCCTGTCTCCAACTGAGATATTCACGTAACGGAACATATCCGTGGTCGTCTGCTACTGAGATATTTTCTGACAATTAACTAAGTACTGATAATGTGATGAACTAGAAACCCTTCCTTCTGAAGCTTCTTTGTTATCAACAACTCTATATCAGTGAAATCCTAGCCTAAGTATACAACACACAAAAGAAAAAATGTGATGACTTAACTTAACCACTATCAACACTTTCGTCTGAAGCTTCCTTGTTATCAACAACTCTATATATCAATAACATCCTAGCCTAAGTATCCAATACACAGAGGATAATGTGATGACTTAATTTAACCACTAGAAACCCTTCCTTCTGAAGCTTCCTTGTTATCAACAACTCTATATCAATGACATCCTAGCCCAAGTATACAACATACAGAAGATAATGTGATGACTTAACCACTAGAAACCCTTCCTTCTGAAGCTTTCTTGTTATCAACAACTCTATATCAATGACATCCTAGCCTAATTATACAACACACAGAAGATAATGTGATGACTTAACTACTAGAAACCCTTGCTTCTGAAGCTTCCTTGTTATCAACAACTCCATATCAATGACATCCTAGCCTAAGTATCCAACACACAGAAGATAATGTGATGACTTAACCACTATCAAGACTTTCTTCTGAAGCTTCCTTGTTATCAATGTATTAATGAAATCCTAGCGTAAGTATCCAATACGGAGAAGATGATATCTTCAAACTCTTCCTTCATCTTCATCTCCGGGTTTAATGTCAAAGGATAATAAAAACAAACCTAATTTGCATTTTTCTATACTTTTTTCAATGCAGAGGGAAGTCAGTGTGTTCACAATTTAATATTAAAACATTTCATGGTTATTATAATTAATTTGAACTACATGAATTCTGGTGCTGGTATATGTGTTTATGTTATATATCTATTGTCCTCTTGAAACATCAAACAAAAAAGCAACACTTCTGTTATTTACAACTAGTAACCTATTGGTAGATCTTTCATAATCAAGCACCTTTGGTAGTTCTAAACCATCCTTGGAAGACAATAGTTGTCTATGACGTTGTCCATCTGGGGAGATAACCACGACATTGTTAGAATCACGACCGGCGACATACACGCTTCCATCATTGTCTACGGAGATACCAAGTGGACATTTTAAAACACAAGCTACTTTGAATTCCCATTGTGTTGTACCTTGTAAGTCACAGCATGTCACGGTATGTGTGTTCGGGTTTGTGTAGTAAAGTTTGTCTCTATATGTTGCTACGTAATTAATGCCAGACATATCTCTGTTGATGATATAACTTATGGATTTGTCACTGAGGTTTAACATCTTTATTCCTTTACTCATAGCACAGTAATATATTGTTCTACCTCTAATCGCCATGCCCCTAATGTAAGTATCCATGGAGATAGTTGTCATGACTTCCTGAGTTTCTATGTCTATTATTGTTATACATGTCTTACCTCCATTTCCAGATGATACAGCAACGCTATTGTCTTCTTTTATATAAAGTGTATCATACGTAAAGGATCCTATTTTATCTTTACCAATTTGGAATAATTCTACTCCTCCTTTATTCAAAAATGCTACAATATCTTTTTTGTAGCAGGAAAATACCATTCTACCATCTGGAAGTAAAGAGCATCCCTTGATATTCTCTCCCTTTGTGTTTACCTTTTGTTTCAGATTCAGGTGTATATTGTCAACTGACATAGGTGGTAGGTCAGCTACTATTATCTGGGCTTGTTTGTCCTTTTTTCTAACTAAGGTTAACTCACAAGGCTTTGATTCAACAACTACTTCCCCAAAGCTTTGAATTCTGGTGGTTAAGTTCTTCAGACTCGTATTTATATTGCATGATATTTTGGCTTGTTTAAGACTGTCACTGTTCACTAGAGCATGTAAACACATATCTTGAGCTTCTACATCACTCCCTATTTGCTTCAAGGCCAGAAATGTTTGCAGGTCTGATGCATACTGTTTTATATTGGCCATGTTTGTCTTGTATTCACTCAGTTCTTTCTGTTTCTCATCTAAAGATACCATCACTTCCCTTTTTTGCCTGGTTACTATGGTTACAGCTTCTGTCAATTCATTCAGCAGATCTTCTTGTAACTTGTCAAGATGATTATTGATTTTTCCCCTTAGTTCCCGTATTTCATGCTCAATTATTCTTTTCTGTTCTGTAACAGTAACTGAGTTGTTCTCTCTGTTTTGTCGAATTTTGTGGATATCTTCCATCATTTCGTCAATTATGTGTTCTGTTTCATTGAATTTATATGACGTTTTCACATTTTTAACTATTTTTTCAAGAATGGTTATATCTTTGTACTCTCTATGATTCTCGACCATGCAAATTCTGCAACAGATGCACCCATGTTCCTTACAGTATAATTGAAACCTTTCGCTGTGCTCGTTGCAGAACTCTCTAATTTCTAAAACGAACGACGGCAACTTTTGGTATTCAGAAATAGGTATGATACTATGGTTTCGGGAAGTGTTCAATAAGCAGTGATATTCTGAGCAGTCGATGCAGAATCCTTGATCACATTGTGGACACCACACTTCAGATGGCTTAGAAATATGGCGGACATCACATATACCACAGGTAGATGGAGAACTCGTCATAATGTTGATATCCTGAAATATATTGTTTGTGTTCAAATCCAAATTTAAAGTTTTAACCTCCATACCATGCAAGCAAACACTTTAATTAATTAATGAAGATAAGATTTTCAGTTTGCTCTTTTTTTTCTATTCCTAATATATTCTATATCCTACGCAATAATTCTGAGGTTTTCTTTTTATTTTCTTCATGTGTATTTCTTTGTTATAAATAGATAGATATTTATATTAATGACCTGGTTTGCAATTTAACTTCTAATTTAAAAAAATATTCTGTTAATTAATTTTTGTCATTTAATGAAATTTCTACTTTTAGTAACTTTTAAGTTTTCATCTTTTTATCAATAGAACGATATTTATTTTTGACAATCAGGGGCCCGTTTAACGAAACTATCCTAAGTCATGTCTTAGGACCATAATTAGGACCATCTTAGGACATGTCTGAGACAGCACAACGAAGCTGTCTTAAGACCATCCTAGTAAAGATAAACTTAAGACCATCCTCAGATATTCATTTATTAAATTATCCATATGGAGTGGAGATAATTATCCCAATAAAGAAAAAGATGATTTTATATTAATTATGAGCTTTCAATAAATTTAAAATCAAAGAAATTTAAATTAAAGACGATTTGGAGTTAATCACAAGTTTTAGAGTTAAAATGTCTCTTCTGTACAATATGCATATAAAAATTGTCAGTCTATATTGACATTAAGCTGTCAAACGAGTTATTTACAGGTACTTACACCGTATACAGATGAAAACAGTGAGGAAAGTCGTGCAAATCGTGTTCTTTTGTATGATAGACTTTCACCTTATATAAATAGAGTCGTATTTTGAATGTTACGCATACATCCAAAATGAGCCGAAACGTAGTCCGAACTTATCGATGGTGTTTTTTATTATGTGAATTAATGATAATTTATTTTACTGTGTGTATTTAAAGGTATATTGTCTACCACATTTGTATTTTTTCATACCCAAAATTATTATTGTTTTCCGTACTGACCTTCATAAAATGAAGATTAAACACCGAATTATTGGCGAATACGCTACGAAACGTTAAGATTCAAACAACATTAAACAGGCGTGACAATCATGAAGTGGTTGAAACTTAACAGTATTTTCCTTACCTCAAAGCAAAACCCCCGAGAATTCCAAACTTCCGTTTTTACTTTTACTTTCACTTTGAGTCTCTGTCATCCGAACAATAATTCTGATAACGATAGTTTTGGGTCTTTTTTGTCAACAAAAATATCACCAATCGTATATTTTGTAGCATAACTGTTTAATGATAGCTAAAACAAATCATTTATGGACAGTTAAAAAATTTCAAAAAAATCGTAGACAATATCCCTTTAATTATTTTATACTGCAATCGTTCTATTTGAGCAGTCAAAATACGTTGACAGTATATTTACAAGTGATAAACGGTCACTGACCGTTTATAACATTTAGGCCACGCCTACTTCACCTGAAATGAACTAAAATGCCGCGAAATATTAAGGATTGATGGGTTGAAAGAGAAACGTCATAAAATAAAATCTTGACGTCATGTATGAAACTCTCAGCGTAGAACGTATACTGGACGTTATTTCGCAACAAATACGTTTCAATTTTGGATCAAATTCAACAAAAAATTATTTCAAAGGTATGTGATGTCTTTATTTTCTATCATACTTAATTTCAATGGACCATGTTGTGGATTGAAAGAATTACTCCGCAAAATCAGTCGGGGCCTCTTGGGGGTAACTAACTTTTTAAATAATTTGAATATTGGTAATAATATTCATTAATGTCACTAATGATTGCAGTATGAAGACAATAACAGTGCATTGACTTGACATAAAATTCGATATACGTATTCGGCACGAATCGGGGAAAATGCTCGGGAAACCCTCGCATTTTCCCCGATTCTAAGCCTCATCCGTATATAGATTTTATGTCAAGTCAATGCACTGTTATTGTCTATATTATTATTTTTGTATTTATTGAAATGTAGTTGTTACCTTAAGATGGTCATTGTCCTAAAGTTTGGATAAAATTTAGGAAATATCTTAAAGACCAAACACACTATCTAAAAATATCGTATATTCTTTGCTCAAATTTTGCACAGACAAAGAAAATGGGCTCTTCGGTGAAATTAGGTGAAAAAAAATATAGGTAACGGACTTCGTTTCGTTGCCATAGTATCACGAAATATGCGAATTTCTCAAAATTAAGAAAACCGACTGGTCCTGGTAAAAAGCAGTATAACTTTTTGTTTATACGCGATATCTTCGAATGTTTTTTTTTTTCGGGGTGAATATTTCTTTGTGTGCCAGAGCTGAAAACATATTTAATAATGCGTTCGGTCGTGTATATTTTTGCCGATTTTCACATTCCCGCGGGAAAAAAGTCTTGACATTTTCCGAATTTATCTGAAATAAAAAAAAAAATTCGTTGATTTTGTCTTCATATTCCATATAAAGTCAAAACAAACAGATGTCATTCGAATGAAATGGAAAAAAAATATATGTCACGGACATCATTACAGAGTTAAAACGCCCTTTTTGAAATATGTTTTACTTGTTTTGATAAACAGAGTTGTGAATGAACGATATCGCGATTCATCACGCTACAACGTCGCGGACTTTTTTTCCGACGTCAGAGAATATATAAAGACGTCACAGAGATTTAGCATCACAATACAATGCGCTAGCTGATGCGTACAAACAATAGTGGGTTTGCTCTTTAACTTAAGAGGCGGTCGATAAACAGACTTAAGACAAAGACATGTCCTAAGACCATCATAAGATATGTCTTAGTCCTAAGACATCTTCGTTAAACAGGCCATAGGCTGAAGTCTCTCACCTGGTTTTCAATTTAACTTCTAGTTTTTTTTTAATATTTAATTCAGCTAATTCTTTTTTTCTTTTTTTTGGTTGACATTTAATGAAATTTCTACTTTTAGTAATAACAGCCATCTTGTATGGAGAGTGTGGCCGTTACACATAATTTTAAGAGAGGACCAACCAAAGAAAATTTTAGCTCAATGATTTTTTTTTATCAAAATATGCATAATCGGTATAAATCGACTGAAAGAGAATTCTAAAACATTGAATTTTATTGGAAAATGGAGAATATGTCATACTCATGATTTTTGAATTGGTGTTTTTGGTGCAGATTTCGTAATTTAATATACGATCTATTTTAAGCAACGGGGGAAATCCAAATTTCGTGTTTATGCATAAAAAAAACTACGAGTCTGACATGAATATAAACTTATGTGAGAAAATGTTAACCTTTCTGTGATAAATTGCTATAAAAATATAGTTATAAACATAAACAAGATTATCTACAAATGTTTGTCACTTATAAAGACAACCTTTGCAAATATTTAAACATCAAAGTTTATTATAGATTAAATGTACTTTGAGATCAGATCATATAGAGGGAAATGTTTTGAATGGCAGTTTAAAGTTCACAAAATATAACAAAAGAATAATATGTTTCGTACATGAACTATTTAAATTTTAACAGAAAGATGAGAATAAGGTGTCATTTGAAGAGGAATTTGAGGTTGGTTGCAAAGTTCGATATGCCTGAACCGCATCAGTGGTGAAATTGTTAATCCCGGTTCTTGCGTCAAACCAAAGACAACTTCTACTCTAAGCATGCAATATCAATGAGTATGAGTGATTGGCTGGGTATCAGTATTATGCGTTCGAGTGTAGCCGTATGGCTGCTAGTCAACTGTTGCTTCAGTGGGCTATCACTATAAAAATCCATATATGTTTGCAAATAGTAGAAATGCAAATTGCTCTCGCCATATGAAATAGCTGGGAAAATAGGTCATTTGGAATAAAGCAGCATTCACTCACTCAATATGCCTGAAATACTGTCAGTACTAAAACCCGGACTGCATGGAATTTGTCCCTGATTCGGTCTTTAACGTGGAGGGAATGCAGTACACTCAACCCAAAGCCCAAAAATACCACGAACCATAATATACCCAAGTTTGAGGATATGGACACCCTATGTAACAAGAGTAAAATAAACTGAATATAAAAACGGACGTAATCGTCTACTAGAGCGCCTGTTATTTAGTCTGCCAACAACTCACTTCCGGACAAAAACCGGATTTCATACAGTTCCGTCTTTCTAGTAACCCACCAGCCTAATACCACGGAATATGTGTGATGATCTTGAGTAACCCTTTATCTTATTTCTTTTTTGACAAGAACTAATTTGACAAAAAAATTAACGTGTTTACACACACAAAAATCATATAATCGCCTTGTGATCCACTATTTATAATTCATATGTTGGCACTGGTGCATTCGTCAGTTACATAATAGTAACATGCAGTAAAATATGGTGTATAAAAAAAAAACTATCTAGTGTGGGAAAAATGTTGGTTCTGTCACCAGCCTCATGTCAGAGTTCTAATTGCAACATTAAGGTTTAATATATAAATGGCAAGAATATTCTTACTGCGTGGTGGATGGATGTATAAAACATCGTTGTTCATCCTAGTTGAGGGTGTGTGAACATTTAGAGGTATCTCTTGACATTTCAAGATGGTGCGTGGTGGTTGGGTATACTAAAGGCGTCCGACGCTTTGACTTCTTATTTGCTTAAAATTATAAATTGGTGCAGTTTAAACAGACCATTTCTCTGGGCAATTGAAAAATTTAAATGCGAAAAGATAAAAATTCTTACGACATGTTTGATGATACCAAATGGGGAAATTAAAAGACGTTAATCGAAGGACAGACAATACAATGGCCAAAAGAAAAATTACAAACAATGATCTACAAAACACTACACAGAAAAATAAAGATCGAGCAACACGAAGCCCACTAAAAACTTGGGGACTCGGGCTCCTGTTTCTGTTTGATATAACAATAACTTGAAATACCTGAAATTAATGTCTTCTGATGAAATTTCTCTTTTCAGAAAATGTCGAATGAGGAAGTTAAATGGTGACGTGGTCTATATTTTGCCACGATTATAATCAATACTGACGTGTTAGATCTCTAATATTAGACATATTAATCTTTAAATTCAGTGCTTGAACCTATTCAATATTTATATAAAAATTAAACTCAAAATTATCGGTAAGTTAATTAGTTTTATATAGTTTTTAGAAGGGTACGGAAACCCGATCGATTCGCCACCATAAAAACTAACTAGAGGCTCACTTGAGCATGTATATAGCAATCACTTGATTATTCATCAACATTTTACATGCTTTATGTTGAATCAAGTCTAGATTTTGAGAAATAAATATTTGATTAATTTCCATATAAGGACCCATGATTAACACTATTTCATTAATGAAAACGTAGATATCTAATTTAGTGCGCACGACGTGTTTCTGTAATAACCTTCATTAAAATCTGCCTTAAAATACAAATTTAAAACATTGGTCGTTGGTCCCTGTTATTCCTCTTATATCTCTCAAATGATGAAAAGCTACAGCATATCTGTTGCATCACTTCAGACAGCAACTATTAAAAAGTATCAACTGAAAACACTGGATGCAAGGAAAACTTAAAATACGCAGAGCGAAACATAATACGACAGCAGCATATCGACAAAGGAAAGTTGACCAAACTTGTATATAATAAAAAAAAACCAGTATGGCTACATTATTATGCTTGAAACAGTAAATTGCTGTCAACAATATTGTACTGAACAGAGTAATATGCTGGACCCAGTGTATTTTAGATATATATCTTCTGTTACTTTTTCATGATTTGATTGATTTTTTTTGTGATTTAACGCCACTTTCAACAATATTTCAGCTATATCATGGCGACCAGTTTTAGTGGTGGAGGAAGCCGGGGGTACCCGGAGAGAACCACCGACCATGGGTAAGCAGCTGGTAAACTTTATCACTTGCAGCTGCAAGTCGAGTGCACCTTTTTGTAATTTTCAAAACCGGGCGCGAACCCACGTCGTATTGGTGATAGGCTTGTATGAGTTGTTAGATCCAGCGACCTAACTCATTGAGCCACCCGGGCTTTTTCAAATGTTAAATATGCCTTCCAAATAAATATAAAAAAATGTATATGAAATTTCCGAATTTGAGTCCCGTTCAGACCCCTTTGAAATAAAATAGAAAAATGTTTGAATGGTTCATTATTAACCCATAAAGATTATCATTTGGTAAAAACCTGCATCAATATTCGAGAAAAATAAGAAATCTCAAATTCAGCTTTTGTTGGCACAATTATGTTGAGTTTATCTCTAAAACCGTAATATATTGAGGAAATCCGTCGACATACAATCGGAAGCTCTCGGTGCAATCATTTGAAAGAAGAAAAGACATCAAAATTGTATGACAAATAGAAATTATATATACCTTCCAAACATGTGACATATCGGAATTTGGACCCGTTTTTTGGATATAAAATAGCAAAATAAATTGCGGTCCAGCAATAATATATTAAGATCATCATGTTGTAAAGATAAATGCCTTACACTTGGAAGAAGATACAAATTAGAGACTATTGTACACGCAGACCAAAATTGAAGTAAAGGAACAGCGATTTTATTTTTGCCCTTTTATATTTCACAGTCATATTAGAGCATTCAATAATGAGGACAGCCAACGTACTAAGAGTGACATGGCCCCGAACCCGCATTTGAGCGGTGTCCTTTACTTGTGGACATCTTTGTAGTTTCGATATCATTTGACGTATATAATTTTATTTCCCAGATGTAGGGCCAACAAAAAAAAATCTAAAATAGAGTATATCTTTGCATGCATCTGTATTTACTATCATTTCTAAAATAAAACACTGATGTGTTAAAAAATGCACATTTACAGTGTCCGATTCGATTTTAATACCAAATGATTCAATAATACTTGTATTTCGTACTTACAGAAGGCAGTGAGTGTATATGTAGGATATTATCAGGTACGTTATTCATTTTACGTTCTCTAAGCAAAGCAAAAAAAAATACACATGCTATGATATTGTATTTGGTAAAAGGTCAAACCAGATTTTTCCATTCACGACTCACCGGGTTTGTAACAAGAGTGGTGCCAAAAGTGGAGCACAAACTGTTCACCCTTCTGGGATAGCTGAGTTCACCCCCAGTTTTAGTGGGATTCGTCTTGTTCGTGTTGTCCAATAACATGCGTCATTTTTAGCTCACCTGGCCAAAGGCAATGTGAGCTTTTTCCATCAATTGGCGTCCGTCGTCCGTCGTCCGTCGTCCGTCGTCGTCGTCCGTCGTACGTCGTAAACTTTCACATTTTAATCTTTTCCTCAGAAACCACTGGGACAATTGCAACCAAACTTTTGTGGAATGGTCCTTGGATGGCCCACTTCCTAAATTGTGTCCGGTGATCCCGACTTCCAACCAAGATGGCCGCCAAGCTAAAAATAGAAAAAAGGGGGGATGAAATGTTAATTCTCCATTGCTGCATTAGTATAAGTCAAAATGACCTCATATGTTAACTGCAGCTACATGGCAAGGGGTGATTTAACATATATTCCGGGTTTTTCTTTGAAATTTTTCTTTCAGCCGATTTATTCCGATTATGCAAATTAGGCATATTTTGATAAAAGATCACATTTAAATCGTCTCCACTGAAACTGCTGAACCAAATAAAACCAAACCTGACAGGGATGATCCCTGGGTGGGTCCTTTTCAAAATTGTGTCCGACAGCTCCGTCCTCCATTCAAGATGGCTGCTGTTACTAAAAATATAAATTTCTTCAATTGTCCATTGCTGCTTTAGTATAAATCAAAATGAGCTCAAATTTTAACTGCAGCTACATGGCAATGAGTAATTTAAATATATATTTTGGGTTTTTCTGTGAGATTTTTTCAGCCAGTTTATTCCATTTAGGAATATTATGAGATAAAAATCACATCTAAATCTTTTGCTCAGAAATTTGAGTTGAAATGATCTTTGGGTGGCCCACTTTCAAAATTATGTTTAACACCCCCATTTTCTATTAACTTTAGATGCAAAATTGAAAACCAGGTGAGTGAGTACAGGCTCATGGGAGCCTCTAGTTTAGTTTTAGTGTTGTGATGTCTGCCATAATATGTAGCAACATTCTAGCAGTACCTGCATATGGAGTACATATCTCATAGTTGATACGATATTCCAGAGCTTGTGGTCTCTATCAGGATTTCCTGGATATAGGGCTGTCGCTAACAAGGAGGCTATTGACCAAGGGTTCCTATTGGCTATGTTGAAATCATCACTTCGGAAGTTGTAAGGTCGCCACTATGACTTGGTTGACCGCTATGGAATATATGTGTCACAAATGACGGCGGCAATGTTCCACTTGTCGTAAACACTTCCCGGTCCTTTCCTCATTCATGACGTTTCACCGGGTTTGTAACTAGATTAACACTACGGGTGTCGCTAGTGGAGCAGGAACTGCTATCCTTCCGGAGCATCTGAGTTCACTCGATCTTAAATTGTATGTGTATGTTTTGTAAATCGTTATTTTTCCTTTTGTCCTTTTTCTCTTGGCCATTGTGTTGTTTGTCCTTCTTCGATTTACGGATTCTGATTAACTCTTTGGTATCTTCAAACTCTTCTTCCGCTTAAAAACATGTTCGGTTCGTCTTTAGTTTATGTTATTAGTCCCCTACCGGCGAAGCCGAAGGGCACTATAGTTTTAGGCTCCATCCGTCCGTGTGTTCGTCCGTCACATTAAAATTTTAAGTGTTCCGGACTTTTTTTTACGTCCTTTGAGATATTGACTTGATATTTGGTGTGTGGTCATATCTAGATGAGTTACAGTTTAAGTTGGAATTTCGTTCCTGTCGAATGATTTTTGGCTGAGTTATGGCCCTTGAACTTGTATTTTTTGTTCAAATTTTAAGTTTTCCGGACTTTGTTTTTACGTCCTTAGATTTATTGACTTTATATTTAGTATGTGGCTATATCTAGATGAATTACAGTTTAAGTTCGAATTTCGTTCCGGTCGAATGATTTTGGCTGAGTTATGGCCCTTGATTTTTTGTTCAAATTTTAAGTTGTCCAGACTTTTTTTGACGTCCTTTGAGATATTGATTTGATATTTGGTATATTGCTATATCTAGATGAGTTACAGTTTAAGTTCGACTTTCGTTCTGGTCGAATGATTTTTGGCTGAGCTATGGCCCTTAAATTTGAACTTTTTTTCCTCCATTTTAAGTTGTCTGGATTTTTTTTTACATCCTTCGAGATATTGACTTAATTTAAAATCTAGTCACTGCAAGGTGATACTTTTAATATTTTAGGTCCTCTGATTTTTGAGGCCGGTAGGGGACAATGTATTGTTATGTGCAATACTCTCAGAATTCTTGTTTTCATTCATTTACGCATCCTGATGTCTAAAAACGATTTTCATTTCCTGTACCCTTAGATTGTAATGGCAAATGTGTCAATAATACTTAAGTGTCGTCCCTACAGAGGTTACGTCATTGATTTGAAGGTCTCTTAGCAGAGTCAAAGAAATGCAAATGTTATTGGAGGCTTACCGCCAGGTTTGTAATAAGAGTAACCCAACGGGTACCAAAAATGGAGCATGAACTGTTCACCCTTCTGTAGTAGCTGAGCATATCCCCAGTTTTTAGTGGTGTTTATCTTGTTCATGTACAATAACTTATCGTCATTTGTTAGTTACGTGTTGTGATGTCTGTCATGATTTCCGCTTAAAAGAGTGTCCGTATCGTTTAGCAGTAACACGACGGGTGTCACTAGTGGAGCAGAGACTACCTACCTGTCCGTGGCAGCCGAACCCCCTTGTTTTATCCTTATCGTTTTGATCTTTTTGATGTCTTTCTTTGTAGCTTCTCAGTATCTTCAAACATTCCATTGACAATAGCTGGGCTCCTTGATAGCTACATTTGTATTCATGGAACCCTGTAATATTACGATACGATTTTGAATATGTGTTTTATCAATCCGGAAAGGATATCAAGCTTCCCATTTATAGTTGCCTATTTCCTTGCAAAATCCTCTTCGATGTCAAAATTTATTTTAAAATTAAGTCGCCAATTTACAAACATGTGTTGGCGATATTGTTGACGTCCACCTAACAAGCCACGTAGCTTAATTATGTCAACTATTTCAAGGTCGCCTGTTTTCTTATATTTGTCAAGTAACAAGCCACGTAACTTAATTTTCTCAACTATGTCAAGGTCGCCTGTTTTCTTGTATTTGTCAATTAACAAACCAAGTGACTTCATTTTATCAATCATGTCAAGGTCGCCTGTTTTCCTGAATTGGTCAGGTAACAAGTCATGTGACCTAAATTGTCAACTAGGTCAAGGCTTGGTGGAGCAATAGCTTCTTCAGTCTTAGTTATGGCAGTGTGACTTCATTTTGTCAAGGTCGCCTGTTTTCCTGAATTGGTCAGGTAACAAGTCATGTGACCTAAATTGTCAACTAGGTCAACGCTTGGCGGAGCAATAACTTCTTCAGTTTTAGTTATGGCAGTTGTGACTTCATTTTTTCAAGGTCGCCTGTTTTCCTGAATTGGTCAGGTAACAAGTCATGTGACCTAAATTGTCAACTAGGTGGCGGAGCAATAACTTCTTCAGTTTGAGGGACTGTAGTGGCCGTGATCGTATGGCAGCTGGATTTACAACTACCAATGCAATCAGTGCCTATTACCACTAACGTTGTGTTTTCGAATCCCGCTCAGGTGAGGTGTGCGCCAAACAACATTATGTGATAAAGTTTGTCACTGACCACTATGTCTTGTTTTCTTGTATTTGTTGTAGTTGGTTATATTGTTGACTATGTTAATCATTTATACAATACACAGCCGTCATATGTATCAAGTGTACAGCTATCTTATAAAATGTATTAGACATAAGTAGGAAACAGAGCAGGAGAAGACATGTTCAATTTATATAGATCTTCCTGGGAGGAGGGGGTTGGCTTTATTTCCACAATATGCACTTGTGAAACAATATGTTCATATTCGTAGGAATGAACATATGGATATCTTCTTTAGGTGAATAAATATTCTAAAACGTGTGAAAATCTAGCAACGGTAAAACCTATATGATGAATCTGTAAACAAACGGTACCATTTATAGGAATATACCAAGGAACGAACGACAAGGTAAAATACAATTGTTTATGACATAGATAATCTTTATTAGCAATATACTAATAGTGGAAAACAAAAAAGCTCTCCCGTGTTATCATGGTGGTTCGTAACGGATTTCGGAAAAGACAAAAGTGTTCTAGATTTCTGATAGATTTTACAACTATTTTAATTAATAGAGTTACGCCCTTATACTTATTTACATTTCTGTTTTTAATTTAGATTTATCTCCCTTAGTCATCGATAGGCTTAGATGACCTTTGTTGTGCTGTTAGGACATTTGAGTTTTCAGCCTTTCGGTGTTTTCTTCTTTTGAGTCCCACTGAACAAATTCATTAGACAAATATAAATCTGTTGCACCTAATATCGGCTTCAGAATATTTGATGTTTCTTTTTTATCATAAAAAGCGTATGTATCTAAATTAGTACACACGACGCGTTCCTGGAATAACCCCAGTTAGGTAGGCTTAAAGTCGAAATTACGGAAAGTCGAACAACTCTAGGAGCAAGAAAGCCAAAGGGCCCAAACAAGACAACCAAATTGTCTAATGTCACTCAGAATAATTCCTGGCATATAAAATAAACAAGGACTGGGTGCAGTGGACAGCAGCTGTGGCAAGGGGTATAATTCCCCTCTCGACTTTACAGAGTGGGGCACTATGTTTTTGTCCCCTTCTAAAACTAAATAAACAAGATGTTGCACGCTACGTCGTGCTAAGAATACCCCCACTCGTTCATTTGTAAGTCGCACTGTAAACAGGAAGTAGATTTGCGCTAAACCTGGAAAGGGGAGACACGGTACAAGTCACCATGCCAAAGCCATATATCAAATATAAAATCATTTCTTCCAGTAGAAGCTGAGATATCTGTTACGAAAATGTGAACGGACGAACAAACGGACGGACTGACGGACAAGGTGATTGCAATAAAGCCCCCTCTCTACGAGTGGGGGTATAATTTCAGATAAAGCTGAAATTTTGTCATGGATGTTATTTTGCTTGTACGTTTTGAAAACTTGAAACCCCACACACACATACTATCCAATGAACACCTACGCATCTGTGTTAGATTAGTGGAGCAGGTACTGCTTACACATCCGGAACACATCTATTTCTCCACCCGGTTTTCAGTAGTGTTGCTTGATCTTTAATTTTCTATGTATCGGTTTGCCCACTCTTGTTTGTTGTTTTTTTTTTCTTTTTTTTTTACCCAATGTACTGTCTGTCCTTCGATTTACTGCATTGTATTACCATTTTCGTATCTTTAATATGATCCAGATCTATTGTATGAATAAGACTCATTTATTTCATTAAAACACAAATCTTTAGAAAATGGTCGTCTAGGTAATGCCAAGATTCTATTGTCCTCTTGAAACATTGTACAGAAAAGCAATATCACTCTTATCTGCAACTAATAACCTATTGGTTGATCTTTCATAATCAAGAACACGTGGTTTTACTAGACCATCCTTAGAAGACAATAGTTGTTTATGACGTTGTCCATCGGGGGAGATAACCCCTACATTGATAGAATCACGGCCGACTACATACACGTTTCCATCACTGTCTACGGAGATACCACGTGGATGTTTTAAAACACGTTCATCTTTGAATTCCCATTGTGTTGTACCTTGTAAATCACAGCATGTCACTGCATGTGTCTTCCAGTTTGTGTAGTACAATTTGTCTCCAAATGTTTCTACGTGACTAACGCCAGACATATCTCTGTTGATGATATCACTTACGGATTTATCACTGAGGTTTAACATCTTTAGTCCTTTACTCCAAGCACAGTAATAAATTGTTCTACCTCTAATCGCCATGCCACAAATGCCAGTATCCATGGAGATAGTTCTCATGACTGCCTTAGTTTCTATGTTTATTATAGATATGCATCCTTTACTTGCAGCTCCAGATGATACTGCCACGCTATTGTCTTCTTTAATATAAAGTGCATCATAAGTACAGGATCCTGTTTTATCTTTACCGATTTGGAATAATTCTACTCCTTCTTTATTCAAAAATGTTACAATATGTTTTTCGTGGCAGGAAATTACCATTCTACCATCTGGAAGTAAAGAACACCCCCTGATGCTCTCTCCATTTGTTTTTATCTTTTGTATCAGATTCAGGTCTATATTGTCAACTGACATAGGTGGTAGATCAGCTACCATTATCTGGGCTTGTTTGTCCTGTTTTCTAACTAAGGTTAACTCACAAGGCTTTGATTCAACAACTACTTTTCCAAAGCTTTGAATGCTGGTGGTTAAGTTCATCAGACTCGTATCTATATTGCATGATATTTTGGTTTGTTTAAGACTGTTGCTGTTCACTAGAGCATGTAAACACGTGACTCGGGCTTCTACATCACTCCCTGTTTGCTTCAAGGCCAGAAATGTTTGCAGGTCTGATGCATACTGTTTTATATTGAACATGTTTGTCTTGTATTCACTCAGTTCTTTCTGTTTCTCATCTAAAGATACCATCAATTCACTTGTTTGGCTGGTTACTATGGCTACAGCTTCTGTCAATTCATTCAGCAGATCTTCTTGTAACTTGTCAAGATGATTATTGATTTTTCCCCTTAGTTTCCGTATTTCATTCTCAATTATTCTTTTCTGTTCTGTAACATTAATTGAGTTGTTCTCTCTGTTTTGTCGAATTTTGTGGAAATTTTCCATCATTTCGCCAATTAATGGTTCTGTTTCTTTCAAATAATGTGACGTCTTAACATTTTTAACTACATTTTCAAGAACGGTTAAATCTTTGCATTCATTATGATCTTCCACGATGCAAATTCTGCAACATGGACTCCCATGCTCTTTACAGTAGGATTGTAACCTTTCGTTATGCTCGTTGCAGAACTCTCTAATTTCTAAAACGAATGACGGCAACTTTTGATATTCAGAAATAGGTATGGTGCTATGGTTTCGGGAGGCATTCGATAAACTGTGATGCCCTGTGCAATCTGCACAGAGTCCTTGATCACATTCAGGACACCAAACATGTGATGGCTTAGAACTATGGCGAACATCACATATACCACAGGTAGATGGAGAACTCGTCATAATGTTGATATCCTGAAATATATTGTTTCTGTTCAAATTTAAATTTAATGTGTTAAATTCCATTTTATGTCAATAAACAAGCGCTGTGATTAATTTTTTAAAATCAGATTTTCAGTTTGCACATTTATTTTTTTATGCCTAACATCTTCTATAGCCTACACAATAATTCTGAAGTTTTCTTCTTTTTATCAATAGAACGCCATTTATTTTGACAATCAGGGGCCTGTAATCTTTCACCTCGTTTTCAATTTAACTTCTTTTTGTTTTTGTTTAATTCAGTTAATTCTTTTTTTGGGGGGGGCATTTAACGAAATGTCTCTTAAAATAATAGCAGCCATCTTGGATGGAGAGTATGGAAGTTACACATAATTTTAAGAGCGGACCAACCAAAGAAAATTTCAGCTCAATGATTTTTTAATCAAAATATGCATAATCGGTGTAAATTTACTGAAGCAGAATTTTCACAGCAAAAGCCAGACGAAGTGATGAACTACACATTGTGATGCGGCTGCAATTTAAATTTGAGCTGATTTTGACTTAAAATGAAGCAGTAATCAACAATTCAAGACATTTCTATTCCTGGTAATATCAGCCATGGAGAGCTGTACATGTACTGTCGGACACAGATAGGAAGAGATACCACGCATGGTTCAGTTGTTACAAGGACAAGATTTAAAGGTAAATGTTTACGACGGACGACGGACACCAAGTGATGGTAAATGCTCACCCTTTGGCCATGTGAGATAAAAAAAAAAATCTAAAACATTGAATTTGATGGGAAAATGAGGAGTATGGCATCGAATTCGCGTTTTGGTCCAAATTTCGTAATTTAATATACGTTCTAACAACAGGGGGAAATCCAAATTTCGTGTAAATGAAAAAATATATATACTATGACTCTGACATCAACATAACCTTATGGGAGAAAATGTTAACCCTCCTGATATAAATTATTATGAAAATATATTTAAACAAGATTATTTACAAATGTTCGCCACTTATAAAGATAACTTTTGCAAATATTTAAAGGCATACAGGCTGTCAGAATTGATTTTTCTTTTAATATTAAAAGTTGCCATTATTCGATGTTTTATTCTAATTACAGTTGAAATTTTTCATAATATCATACGTAAATAGCCTAAAACGAAGGAAACACATCCAATGTTTACCCGCGCAATATTCATACGACCTGACAGTGAACTCATTCAGGAAAGCGCTTGCGCATGTGCGAAATTGTTTGTTGATGAAGAAAGCACATTGCACAAATCGAATCGTGGAAGAACGAAAACATTGACGGATTCTATACGAAAACGACACAAAAAGGAGGATTCAGCAAGCTTTGTGTAAAAATTAAAAAAAGATGGTATACCGACCTACTCCATTTTTCAACACGTAAGCATAATTTAGTATCTTTTTTTCGACCGAATCATATTTTGACAGTAGGATTGCATCGTAGTTTTTTGTATATTGTTTTTTTTTCAGGAGAAAACGCTAGGTGATATTTCTTGAAATTAGAGACTAAAATAATGAACTTCATGTGTTTTTTCTAAAAAAAAAAATATAATCAAGACAACTCAAGTATTGTCGATAATATGCAATCTAATTTGTTTACAATTTTCCCTTTATCGAGTCCCTTTGCAGCGTTTGGATTTGTTTTTATTGATTTCATCACGTATTTCCGATTTTAAGTGTCATTCTTACTAAATACCATTATATAATATTAACTGATTACCCCGGGATCCAATTTCATCTATATATTTCTTAGATTATATTAATTCTAACGAATTTACATGCAACAAGCTTCTTAGTTATTGATAGCAGTTATCCGTATTCGGTAAACTTAGGAAAAGCAGCCAACTTATAATTAGGTCGTGTTTAGGTATCAAACCACTAATTCACCAATCAGAGCTTAGAACATATACGAAAGTAGTCCCTTTTCAAGGAAAAAGTTCCTTTTACTTTGTAGCATTGTGAAAACTACTGAATGGAATGAACTAATTAAAATTGATAATTGAAGTTAAATATATAGGGATTATTTTGAGCCCAAATTTGATGGACTTAGTTGTATTTTAATACCTCTATGGAGGATTTGATGCATGACTTATAAATACCGAATTTCTTGGGGATGACCGAGCTATTTTTAGAGTAGGTGTTTTCCGTAGCATGGCATTTCACTGCAAGATTTTAAACATGCCCTGATATTTTAACAGAACGTAGATGAATCATGTATGCTTCAGAAAATATATGGTCTTGGAAAGGTTCAGCTTAAGATAAAATGGCCAGGTAGGCTCGAAAAACCACAAATGTGGTAGAAAACCTTACAGAAATTAATTAGTGGTTTCACACCTTAATGGCGATTTTACCAACAGACATTCGAATTCTTTTCACTAATTACGACATTATAACATATTTTTTAAACCTGGTTTCTTGCTTAGAACATTTTATTAGTATAAAACATCGAATATTGGCAAGTTTTAACATAAACAAATAAAAATCAATTCTGACAGCCTGCATGCCTTTAAACATCAAAGTTTATTATAGATTTTAAAATGTATTTTGAGATAAGATCTGTACTAGTTTACATATAGAGAAAAATGTTTTGAATGGAAGTTTTAAGTTCACAAAATAAAACAAAAGAATAATATGATTTGTACATAGACTATTTAAATTCTTACAGAAAGATGAGAATAAAGTGCCATTAAAAGAGGAATTTTATGTTGGGTGAAAAGTTCGATATACCTGAACCACATCAGTGATGGAATTTTTTGTTATCGTGAGTTTCTCCGAGCTAGGCACATAGTATGAAGGAGTAAGAGCAAACACTGGTTGGCCCGAAATCAGGAAAATGCGTTCGAGTGGGGCAACATGTCTGTTAGCGGACTTTTCTTTCATTTGAATGGGACCATAAAAATCAAAATAAGTGTGTTTGTCCAGCACAATACGGACATCATTATCTCATCGATGTGCAAAAGGGTATCGCCATGATATAGGCTAGCTGACAACTTGGTATCGCCATGATATAGGCTACCTGACAACTTGCTCATTAGTGTAAAACACCAATCCCTCAATGACCATTTTTAAATGAGAAAAAAATATCAATATAAAATATCTGTTTGATATAAAAACAAATCAAAATACCTGAAAATAATGCTTTGTGACGAAATATCTCAAATTCAGAAAATGGCGAATGAGGAAGTTAAATCATGACGTGGTTTATATGATTATAATTAATACTGACACGTGACTTCCCTTATAATAGACATAGTGATCTTTAAATTCAGTCCTTGATCCTATTAAATAATAATTCTTTAGAAAGGGCGGTGACCGGATCGACAAAGAAACTAGAGGCTCACTTGAGCTTGTTAATCGATCACTTGATCATTCATGTGATCTTCAACTCTTCTTATGTTGAATCAATTCTAGATTTTGAGACAAAAGTATTTAATAATTTGCATATAAGACCCGATGTTTAACTCTAACTCATTACGATATGGCTTAAAATTAAAACAAATAAACATTTTGGTCATTGGTACCTGTTTCTCCTCTTATATCCTTAAATGGTAAAAGCTGCAACATATCTCCTGAGCCACCTCAGACAGAAATAATTAAAAAAAAAAGATATATAAACCTAAAAACCAGCATGAAAGCAAAACTTAAGATAAAATAAAGTGTTACTCAGAGTGAATTATGATACTAAAGGGTCATGTTGACAAGGAAGAGTTGAACAATTGCATATTAAAAGCAAGTGTGGCTACATTATTTTGCTTGACACTGTACACTGCTGTACAAAATAATGAGCTGAACACAGTAATATGCTGGAAAGAGTAGTTTTATGGACCAACTCTCTTCTTACGTGTTAAATATGTCTTCTAAATATGCACAATTTCGGAATTTTGCCCTTTTTAGATCCCTTTTCAAAATAAAATAGCAAAATATGTTGATGGTTCATCAGTATAAACCCATAAAGATGATCATTTTGCAAAAAAAACCTCATCAGCAAAATTGAAGGAAAAAAAGCTAAAATTTTCGAATTCGTCTCAGTTTCTTAGTCCCTTTCGGTTCCATTTCTACCAGAAATAGGTGTACTAGAGACAACTTTTATGTGATAATGTTGGTCAGTGGCCTTTGTCAGATCGGTGATTTTATTCACACAACATAAGTACCTCAGGTACCATCACCATTAAAACTAAAACCATATAACTGGCACTCATATACGAGAGAGAAAAAAACATCAGTAATGTAATGGTGCCTGCTCGCCTTGATTGTGGTAGACCGTTGATTCAAGTCCTGGTCGGGTCAAACTAAAGACTATAAAGTTTGTATTTGCTGCTTCTTCGCTAGCTAAGCATACAGCTTTAAGGAGCAAAAGTAGATACTGGTTGGCTCGGCAATCTGATGTGTCGTCGGAGTGGATAGACATGTCTACACAATGACTGTTGTTTCAGGGAGCTAGTACTGTAAATATCAAATTAAGCGTATTGATCTAAAACAAAGCGGACATCACCATCAATTCATTGAAAGTAACTTGTTCTCGGTATGATATGGCTGAAACAAAGTAGACATCACCATCAATACATTGAAAGTAACTTGTTATCGGCATGATATAGCTGAAACAAAGCGAACATCACCATCAATTCATTGAAAGTAACTTGTTCTCTGTATGATATAGCTGAAACAAAGTAGACATCACCATCAACTCATTGAAAACAACTTGTTCTCGGCATGATATAGCTGAAAAATTGCTGATTTGGTGTTGAACAACAATCACTCACTCACATACGAGGCGGATCTATCATGATATGAAGTAATTTTGAGCCGACCGATATAATATAGGTAAGCTTTAACCTGTTAAGTGACATTAAAACTTTCTGTTATATGTGTTCTGTTCTCATCTTTGACAATGTCTTGGATGAACTGATTCAAGAAACAAAATGGTGATGCTAATTCAGGAAAGCGAACAGTGCTTGTATCGCTGACCTAAATTTCAGTCACAGTAAGGTATTCAACAATGAGTATACCCGTGAACTCATACCCTAAGATGAGTAGGAAACAGCCCCTAACCTGTAGTTGAGAGATACTTTTTACATCTGCCGACATGGACTACATCTGAGCATCCCATTCGAGTGTCGGTGAACAGTTTATTCCCATTAGAACGGCACAAATCTTGAAAATGTCGATAAAAAAATCAAACATGTAACGCATAATTTTTTTTATCTCTGCCCATATTAAATAAATATGTCTGCGGCTACCATTTCCCCGTACATATATTGTGTTATTCCATCCTTCAACAAAGAATGTCAAAAACTAAATATTTTGATATTAGTCAGGATTTTACAGTGGTGATTTGAGGCAATGTATAGATCTTTAAAATTCCTATCGTATGAATGACATTATGTCGAGTAAACTTGTTCATGGTATCTCTGAAGTTTCTTTTTAACTGTCCAATTAATATACTAAATCAATTGTTTTTTGAAGGTACATAACAAGAAACTGTCATATATTGTTCATTGCAGTTGTATAGGAAACGTTTTAACATACTAAATGGATAAATAGAAGCCTTTAAATCGATGATTTGGTTGGTTGGTTTTATGGTGGTTAACGCCACTGTCAACAATATTTCAGCTATATCGTAGCGGTCAGTTTTATTGGTGGAGGAAACCGGAGGACCCGGAGAAAATCACCGAACAGCCGCAAGTCACTGACAAACTTTATTACATATTATTATATTCCTCACCCTGGGGTTATGATTGTAAACGTAACTTTCAGCAAAATTTCAGTTATATGGTGGCGGTCAGTTTTAATGGTGGAGCAAACGGAGTGCCCGGATAAAACCAACAACACTACCGCAAGTCACTGACACACTTTATCACATAAAGTTGTATCTAGTTCACATCGAGATTAAAACTCACATCTTTTAAAGTAGGACTTGAATAAACAAAAATGAGCGTTGAAAGAAGGAAATTTGTCCAAATACTACCAAAAGCACATAACACAACCCATTCGAAATTTGAGCCCTTATAGACCCCCATTTCGAAATAAAATAGCAATATTTGTTTATTGCCCATCAATAACCCATTAAGAAGAACACTCCGCAAAACCTGCATTAAACTTGGATGAAAAATAAAAAAACAACTGTCAAATTTTGGAAATAGGCACTCTTCG
>MJUT01041155.1:442138-458166 GCA_002080005.1 Gigantidas platifrons | reverse complement strand
AGTTTAAGTTAATGGCAGGTGGTATTAGAGGGTCACATTCCATGTGTAGCTTTACAAGAGATGATCAGAATAACTAAACCAAGTTAGTTAAGTTTAAGTTAATGGCAGGTGGTATTAGAGTGTCACATTCCATGTGTAGCTTTACAAGAGATGATCAGAATAACTAAACCAAGTTAGTTAAGTTTAAGTTAATGGCAGGTGGTATTAGAGGGTCACATTCCATGTGTAGCTTTACAAGAGATGATCAGAATAACTAAACCAGGTTAGTTAAGTTTAAGTTAATGGCAGGTGGTATTGGAGGGTCACATTCCATGTGTAGCTTTACACGAGATGATCAGAATTACTAAACCAGGTTAGTTAAGTTTAAGTAATGGCAGGCAGTATGAGAGTGTAATACACCATGTGTAGCTTTGCAATAGATGATTGATTGATTTTGGTGTTTAACACCACTTTCAGCAATATGGCAACCAGTTTTAGTGGTGGAAGAAGCCGGAGTACCCAGAGAGAACCATCAACCATGGGCAAACAACGGGTGAACTTTATCACTTGCGGCTGCGAGCCGAATGCACCCTTTTATGTAATTCACAAAGCCGGGCGCAAACCCATGCTTGTATGAGTTGTTAGGTAATCCAACTACCTAACTCATTGAGCCACCCAGGCCCTTGCAATAGATGATTATAACTAAACCTGGTGAGTTAAGTTTAAGTTAATAGCAGGCGGTATGAGAGAATGTCACATTCCGTGTGTCGCTTAATATGAGATGATAACAAAACCGGGTTCATCCAGTTAGTTCTATTTGAATTTGATACCAGATATAATGCATGATACACTTCTAAAACACTTATCACAACGATACACTTCAAAAACACACGAGGGGCCGTCGTGGCCGTGATCGTATGGTAGTTCCTATCACCACTGATGTTATGTGATAAAGTTTGTCAGTGACTTGCGACAGGTCGGTGGTTTTCTCTGAGTTCTCTATATAACTGAAATATTATTGAAAGTGGTGTTAAACACCATAAACCTAAACCTAACCTTAAATACAACTGTCACTACGATACACTTCCAAAGGACCAAAAGATAATCAGAAAGCAAACTTAACCAAACAAATAGCTTCTCTTTTGCAGATGACACCCCTCACTAACCATTTTTCATACTTTCAAAAAAGACTAATACAATAATGTATTTGTTTTAGCGTACGTACTAAACTTAGTGACCTGTTTGTGTACATTGGTTGAAGTAATTGTTTAAATGGGTTTTTGATTTTTTAGGTGGCCTTGTTGTTATAGTGATGAAAGAGGAATATTTAGATTATGTAGAAGAGTATAAAGACAGACTAGAAGTACTGATGCAGGAATTAGAGGTTGATGGGAAATGGGAATCGGTATCCAGAGTTATCATTCCTAAATATTATTTTGACCATAATGGTGTTATATTTAAATATAAAGTTTGTTGAAGTTCAGTTAAATATAGGTTTATTTAAACAATTTTTTTTTATTAAGTTAGTTCAATGTGGGCTTATTTGATAGGTTTATTTATTTTTATTTAATAATCTGAATATGAACTGGGATCATTTTTAGGTTTATTTATTTTAGTTTTTTTGATGAATAATATTTTATATGATAGCAATTTTGCAGTCATATTATGTTATGGGTCTGTCGTCGTCCATCTGTAAGACCTTTTGTCTTAGTTGATCGACACCTTCTGACTTTTTAACATAATGATCATTGACATAGAATGATAATTGGAATTGGGTTAGGACATTGTACCCAAACCCTAGGACATTGTCCCAAACCCGTTTCCAACCTCAAGGTGCTACAAAGGTTGTTTTTTGTATGTGGAGCATTTATTGATCATCTGTTTTTAAATATTTTAATGTTTTTAAACGTTTTATCATTGAGTTTCTTAAGACAATTATTATCAGAAAATATATAGGTAATTATGTAACCATTGTCATTTTTTTTTCTCACATAATAGGTGCCAAAAAGGAGGGATTTCAAATTTGAACTTTCATATTTTTCATCCAAGTTTGATGCAATTTTTAGCCAAATGCTTATCTTTATGAGTTGCTATCTATAAGTCAAAAAAGGAGATAAACAATTTGTATGAAAAAAGGATTACAATTTATAGTTTTCACACATTTTGAAGGTATACACAATTTTTATATGTTTTTAATGCATTTTTTTTTCTTTGAATTAATTGTGTCAAGAGTTTCAGCTATGGCTTTGAGCTCAACATGATTGTAGTATAACTGATCATGATGCCCTTGTTGACTTGCTGTATCATTCTGTTAGTGTATTTCATTTGTTATTGTTATTATTATTATTTTTCTGCAAAAATCGGTCCCCAAATAATTTATAAATTGCTCGCTGGACGTTAAACACCAATTGCTCGCTGGATGTTAAACACCAATCAATCAATCAATCAATCAATATAACTTGATGGTCAGTCATAAGAGCAGCTATATATGAATTATTTAACAATATATGATCTTGATTCTTACTTCAAGTGTACTAAAGATTTTTAAATAATAAAACTTGGACGTCGAATTTGCATCTGCACAAACTAAAACATATATATCTGTTTGGTTATTTTTGTAATTTACAAGACTACTGTAGTGATTGAAAGTAAAAGAGATAACTTGTCTTTATAATATTCACTTTGGAAAAGAGTGGGTGATTCTTGTTTTATGCGAAGTGAGCAATTCTATATGCTATATCTTGGCGAGAACCAGTTACTCTTTGTAGAAATGATGACAGTGTCTGTTTGAAATNTTACAGAACACCGAGCAATCTTACAAAGGGTAAGGCAAAACTCATAAGTCAATAAACAGACAAATCAGTCAACAACCGGAAAACTGGGAAAACTGCAATGGCCCTGACTTGGTACAGGCATTTCCAAAGAAATGGTGAGTTGAATCAGATTTTACAGCACCAAACCTCCCACTCCCATTATGGTTAAAAGGTTCCGGTTGTCACCATAACAGCATTTTTAACAATACTGGGACAAAATAGGTGAAACTCACCTAGTTGGTTATTTAAGTAATGTCCTCAAGGAGAAACAATGAACACAAATATAATATGGTTTAATGAGTTTTGTGTGGCTATTTAAAAAAAAAACCCTGGGTAGATTAATATATTAAACAGACATATTATATTTGAAATCCAAAAACGAGCATTCAAGGAAATTAAATATACACAAATGTACCTCTAAAAGTGTATTACCAGCAAGGTACATATACTAGAGCCGACCAAAGTAAATTCTATGTACATTTTTAACCAATATATATGTAGAGAGAGAGCATGACATATGACCTAGTACCCCGGTGGTTGTGAGGTATGAATTACATTCTGTAGTGAGCAACAGTTTTATTAAACGTTGTCATTGTTGGTCCGGCCCTTTCCAACATCTTTCCCTTTCCTTGTGGAATCAATATATTTGTACATAGGTCTGCTGCTACTGACTCCAACCACAAAACCATCACTCTCTCACAAAATCTAAATATCTCATTCCTATGGCTGACGCAACATTTTTTGAAAGTCAAACTAAGGCAAGTTAAGGTTTCTACATAAGGCACAAACAGATTATACATGTATTATCTAAATTGTGGATATTGTGTAGACGTAAAGTTATCATGCATAGCACTAGGAGTGTTACATCAATAAAGAGTTAAGTGTTATGGTGTTTAACACCATTTTCAACAATATTTCAGTTATATTGTGGCAGTCAGTTTTATTGGTGGAGGAAACCGGAGTACCCGAAGAAAATCACCAAACTGTGAATGCGAAAATATCAACATTGCATTTAGATAAATAAATTAAAAAAAGACACTATTCATTGTTAATTTAATTTAATATCACACATTAACCAATTATATAAATCAAAATAATCGAATATTGAATATATAATTCAAAACATTCAATATCAATAAAAAAACATGTTACATTTCATGCTTTATAATGTACGGCACATTTTCTGAATGGTTATAATGACATTTCGCATGGTCTTAACTCTTACATGTAATATGGAGGTTTAAGATCTCTGATTGAGATCATATTTCGACCAAATAAAATACAAAAATAACACTTCAATTGACAAAACAGTAAATCAGGGCAAAGAAAAAAACCCACAAATAAATGAAAACACCAGCTCCAACCAAAAAGCTGAGTATTTATAGTAAATTGGTACATTAATCAATGTTAATGGGATGTTTTTGTAGCTATACACTAACATCTAACAACATCCTGCATAAGGTCACGTCAGGGGTCATATCTTCAACCGACCAATCATCGACGAGCCTACTAAATCATGGGTAATAAAAACCAAGCACACACTGCAGCTGTTGTTCCATAATGGTCCATATATTTTACTGTCTTCCATATGATTTGGACGGCCAAAGATTAACGAAAGTTTACCTGACATGATCTGCAGTCCTCATGATGAGCACCGGTCCTCTGGCCCAAGACCAGTAAACCTTTGTTCTGACCAGTAAATTTTTTCAGTTTTTATTTAGAACTATATAAAAACAAGATGAACTGTGAGCTAATGCTCACTTATAATACCCCTGCATATATGTTCAATGTGTATAAAAACCAACCAAATCGGCAAACACGAAGTAGGAATCTGACGGGTCCAAAAACGCTTCCCACAATATGCCATTATGGCATACCAATATGAAGCTTGTGACCAAATATCAGATTTCTGCCATCAATAGTTGCTAAGAAAAATGTGACGAAAAATATCTTTGGACGGACGGACAGAGGTAAAACAGTATACCCCCCTCCGGTGGAGCGGGGGTATAATAAATTCAAGAATTTAATAGGACTAGTAAATTCAAATTTTCCTTTCGAGGACAGACCAGATATGAGATGTTGTTAGATTCCAGTGCCCCGCCAAAAATATTCAACAACTAATTCTAACATAAATACATGTACATGTAATTATAAAATTAATTTTGTACCAGTATATATCATAATGAGATTTTTTCTACTAGTGTAAGAGATTCTGGTAAATAAATGAATAAGGATGATACAATCAATAGAACTGGTACAAAACCTTATCTATTTATACATATAACATTATACAATACAAAATACTGGTAAAGTTCGCATTAAAAACCAACGAATCAATCAACAATACAAAAATAATATATTGAAGTTGTTCCAGTACATAAAAACATCAAAGTAAATATATGACCAATGCTAAAAAAAAGCCATAAAAGTCAACAAGATAAATACCCAAACAGTAGTTAAAATATATAAAATGATGTTTCTACAAAGATAAAACTAGCCATTTGTGCTAACATTCTGAGGCAACACTAGTTAAGTCACATCCACGTTACCATGGTTACAATTACAAATGTTAGCTGTGGTGCAATTTATGTAACAGCAGTCATTACAGTAGATTCAAGTTGAAAAAAAAACCTTCATGACCAGTGTATAGCATAGTATATCTAGGAAATTAAAAATTATTTTTAATTTTTTGAAAAGTTTGATGGAACAATTATCAAAAGCAGTTGTATGAACAAATGTTTAATCTGTCTCTTCTATTTTACACAAATTATGAGTTTTAAATTTAAAATTGTGTTGTCATGATTGTAACAGCATTTAAAATAAGGTACAAAAAAATGTAAGGTAGCAATATATACTAGTACAGATATAATTAAATTCTAGGTAGCAATATATACTAGTACAGAATTAAATTATATCTACTAACATCTTTTACTAAAATAAGGTAAGAGTTAGGGTTAGGTTTATGGTGTTTAACGCCACTTTCAACAATAATTCAGTTATATCGTGGAGGTCAGTTTTATTGGTGGATGAAACCAGAGTATCTGGAGTAAACAACCAACCTGCCGTACGTCACTGACTAACTTTATTACATAATGTTGTATCTTGTGCTCTTCTGAGCGGGGTTCGAACACGCAACATTAGTGGTGACAGGCACCTGTAAGCATACTTTTATTCCTATGTAGAATTTCTGGTTAGGGTTAGCATGGAAAAATCTAGTGCAATAATTCCTCTGGAAAGAATAGACAGGTGGAA
This sequence comes from Gigantidas platifrons, assembly GCA_002080005.1. NCBI lineage: Eukaryota > Metazoa > Mollusca > Bivalvia > Mytilida > Modiolidae > Gigantidas > Gigantidas platifrons. Next base: position 452,122 of record MJUT01041155.1, on the reverse strand, counting down.
AGAACACACTGTTACAACCCCCCCCCCCCCCAATAAGGAAAGGTATAGCAATAGTAGTATAAATGTAATTAAACTCTATCTACTGACATCTTATACTAAAATTAATAATGGCACACCATATTTACATTGCATACAAGTATGAAATTTCAAAATTATATTTTGATTTGCAAATTATGCTCTGTCCATTGTCATTGTTAAAAAATTGAGGAATACTATTATGTAGGTGAGATTTTTAGTATATAAATCGCACCTGCATGGCATATTCTTATCTCTGAATAAAAATAAGTAAGCTGGAGACCCCTTGTGAGCTTCACAATAATTTCTATAAAAACGCTATAAACTACACAAAAATATACAGTGGGTAAATTGAAAATATCCCATAAATTACATTAAAACAAGTACCCTGAATACCTCTTAAAATTTACACCAAATAATTACTCAAAGACAGAATAAACTACACAAATATAAATAACCTGAAGTCAGACGATCCCTAATGAGCTACACATAAAATAACTACCTATAAACTACAAAAACGTAATGTAATTGGAGATACCCTTTAATGAAATATGATATGATAACCTCATAAAATATAACCTAACAACACCTACATATTTTACAAAATAGTGATTGGTAGATGCCCTACACACTACATAAAACTATTTGGAAAATATCTTAACAAACTTTGCAAACAGCAAAACAAATATACTTTTTGAGAGAAAACAGGATTAATAATGATTTTTTTAATATGAAATTTCAGTTAAAATGATACATAATTTTATTATGTTTATTGTTTAATAATTTAATTTGCTGTAAACTGCAATCTCATTGGCTGATCCAACTAATTCAAATAGTCCCATAAAATAATCGAAATTAAAATCTAGGAATCATTAAATTTTGTTGTAAAAATTATATTTATGGAATAATTGAAATCTTTTAACAGGTTATACTTGTATAACCTAGTTTGGAACAGTTTACACTTTTCATAAATCGCTTCGCAAACAAAGTTATATCGCATAACCTGTTTAAAAATTGAAAATATTTCTTAAATAATCTGTCATATACAACCTTTAACTAAAAAACTTGAAATACTGTATTCAAATCAAAAATGTGTAAGCAGTAGTGTACATACCTTATTCTCATTTCAATATTCTGATGCAGGTACACCGTACATTTCTATTGTATGCTTAAACTGACAAACCGAAGTACAAATGTAACTAATATTACTTTAAAAATTAATACCTATTCCATGGGAATCCATCCAGGGTAGAAATGATCAGAATAATTTTTATGAAATTGACGAGAAAAACGTGAACCTGGTACATATGGATATTTGTAATAAATAGTAGTGCCCCCTGTTAGCCATGCTATCATCCAGCCGTAGGTACCGACGGTCATTATTGTATGATTGGTCATTGATAGAAGAGCCATATCTACCGCTGCAGAATTGCCTTTTACAATATAAATATTATTTTCATTTGACAGCACTTTTGACGTCCATTTCAAATCATTTGTACATACTATAAATAGAATATTCTTAAAACGATCTTTATAATAATTTGTTGCACTAGTTAAATAGCTGGCAGGAGCAACTTGATATCCATAACTGGCAAAACGAGAATCGGAATAATCTCCATTTCTTATGTGTATGCCTATTATTGTAGTGTTGTGTGTCGATATTTTTCTCTCCAGAACAATGCTGTGAAACTGGATATCTGCTAGAGCAACAATATCGGAATGAAATCGGAATTTATTTCGAATATCTTTCTCATACTTGATCCAATATTTCCAAGACTGAAAATATCCACCAAATGAAAGATCTGTATTTGGCAAATTTTCATGTCTATTATCGTAACCACAATCTACATCATCCTGTCGTACCCAGAAACAGCAGCATGCTTTATTATTAAAGCCATAGTTTTCAAATACATTTGGTTTTATGTTAAAATGATCTACAAGCATATTGTCATCTTCAATAATCAGCTGAAGATTTCTTTCCTTTGCCATGCTATATGCAAATGCATATTGGAACATATGATTAGCAAGACCACCACTAAAACGCACACAAAAGAATTTAGGGCGTGGCCTGCCTAAAAGGTCACTGATTACTAGTGTGGTACATGCTGGAATGTATAAGCATATATAAACCACAGCTGATAGTGTCAATAATCCTAGTACTAATCTCCCTGAAAAACAAAAATATTAATCACTTAATAATTAAACAGAAACCTACAATTTTTGATTCCAGAAAGTTATGGTATTTAATGGCTTTTTCAACAATATTTCAGATATATCCTGGTGGTCAGTTAGAAAGTGCCATGCATATTATTAAATTTGATGCACTGTTATTTGTAGACAAGGATTAGAATCAGGATCAGAATCAGGATTAGGATTAGAAACAGGATTATGATTATGGATGCAAAATTCCACTATCCACAATATATCAGTTAAATCATGGCGATCAGTTTTAACACTGTATTGACAGTGAGTGAGTGAGTGATTTTTCTTTAAGGCCAAGCAAGTTATTTTTCAGCTATATCAGAGTGAGAACCAGTTACATTTCAATAAGATGATGATGATGTCCACTTTGTAATTGTACTAGAGCAACACGTTTTATTTTTATAGTGCTAATTCACAGAAACAGTAGTCCACAGAGAGTCATGTCTCTCCACTCAGACACATTATCCTCATTCCTGCGCAACCAGTCATTGCCCTTACTCCTTAATGCTGCATGCTTAAGCGGCGAAGCAACAATTCCAATTTTATAGTCTGGTGTGACCCGACTATAATCTGCTGCACTTGAAGCTAGTCAGCTAGCCATTATTCCACAGATGCAGTTCACTGCTCACACCACCTCATACACCCCCCTCCTCCCCCCATTTGCTACCTTTTATGGGCAAAAAGCTTAGAAAAAGCTGTATTTTCTTTATTCAGCATGGAAGCAAAAAAAATATTGTTCATTTAAACAAGGGTATTATAAGGACATGTATTCTTTGAAACCAAAGTGACTTTTTGACTGGCATTGACAGTTTGTCCATGACCTCCAGAAGGGCAGTATAAAGTCAGTATTATAAGGACACTCCAGTTTTCTCCATAAATAGAAATAGCATCCATGATATAACTGAAATATCATTAAAAGTGATGTTTAACACCCATAATCCTAACTTTGTTTGTTTGTTGGAAATCTTTTAGAAAATTAGTTATCACGTAATTAACACTTTCTTGTGTATTTTGCATTCTTCTCTTTCTTTAATTTGTTGCCTTTACTAAGTTTTGTTGTGTGGTCTGGGTTACCAAGTGGTCAAGGTCATCAACTTTTGAATTCATAAAAATGATGCATTTGTGCTCTCACATTTGAACAAAAATTATTGAATACTGTATTTCTTGGGAAAGCACTATATAGTCACAGGAACAAAGACAATAATAGAAGTGTTGAGTAACATCCCCTAATTAGTTGACAGGATTCTCAGACAGTCTTAAGGGGCCATGGTAGTCGTGATTGTATGGTAGTTGGATTTACAACTACATATACCTACATTTTTGTATGCAATCAGTGCCTATCACCACTTATGTTGTGAGTTTGAAACACGCTGATGGTGTGGTGTACTGACTCGATACAAGCTTGTCAGCGACTTGCGACAGGTCAGTGGTTTTCTCCGGTGTCCTGTAACAATTAAACTGACCACCACAATATAACTGAAATATTGTTGAAAATAGTGTTCAGTGACATCCCCTAATTAGTTGATAGGATTCTCAGAGTATAAGATTAAATTAAATTTATTTGATGGAAAAACATATGTCTCTCACTCCAAAATTTGATGTAATCTTCCAATTCAAAAGGGCAATATCTCCTTTAAAAATGGACATACATGAACATATAATATACATATATATATATACTTACCCTTTCCATATTTGTTCACCAATTCCCTGATTTTCCATCTAATAATCATGATTCTATTCTCATCTTTCTAAAAAATATAATAACAATGAAAATGGTCTAAATTACATGCAACTAATGGTATTTAAATATATTATTAAGCCTTGCAAGTTTGGGATCTTTTCTGATATTGTACAGTGCAAAAATGGCATCACATTAAGTTAGACAATTCTGTGAAATACGTTTGTATACATACATGTACATGTTCTCTCATAAGAAAGCAACTATTTTTTTTTTTTTATTGAGGTGGGGGTTAAAAAGCAAGTCTGTGGGCTACATGTTTTATGCTGATCTGAGAAGTGCATTTTGTATATATAGTAAAATCCACCACCAACGTTGTGATTTCGAATATCGATCAGGGTGAGGTGTGCAACATTATGTTATAGATAAAGTTTGTAAGGTAACAGGTCGGTAGTTTTCTCCGGGTACTCCGGTTTCATTCACCAATAAAACTGACCACCATGATATAACTCAAATATTGTTGAAAGTGGTGTTACAATGTAAGTACCATAAACCAAACCAAACCAATCATTCAAACAAATTTGAATCTTTACAGTGATGTCTTTATAACATGTATAAAACCTTTATTTGAAGTGCCTGAAGAAATCCTTTAACACACATTCAAACTTTGGTCATGTTTTCATTTAAACAAATTCATATCTGGATGTCTTTAAGTAAGCTATGTCAGTTTGTGATCTTATTGTAATAATTTCTTTTGTACAAATTAGCAAGGGTGACTTTCATTTAAACAAACAAAAAATTGCTTTCATACAAAATGTATAATTTTGGCTTTTTGTGATATTTGTTGTTTTACATGCAAGTGTTAATTGACGCACAACTAAAAGGGCTGGAATGATATAAATCAGAATCCCCAAAATGAAGCTTGAACTGTATTTTATCCATCTAAAATATATGTTGTTTGTGTGATGGTGTTTAGTGCCACTTTCAACAATATTTCAGTTATATCGTGGAGGTCAGTTTTATTGGTGGAGGAAACAGGAGGACCCGGAGAAAACCATCGACCTGTCGCATGTCACTGACAAACTTTATCACATAACGTTGTACACCTTGCCCTGATCGAGATTTGAAATCACAACATCAGTGGTGATAGGCACTGACATCTTCGCTAGCCAAGGGTTACGATCTAGTCTACTCATCTTCACCCTTGGCATCGTTAGACGGATTTTCGTAATTCCCGCACACTGCTACCTGCTGGATTTTGACAGTTATGCCCCTTGTAATGATGTCATTTTCAGCCAATCGACGCGAGGCTGTCATTTCCTTTCATTTGAATGCCTTGAAAATTGATTCGAGATTATAATATGGCTGATTTTCAAGCGAAGATTTGTGAAAAATTTAATACAAATTCATTGACATACAATCAGAGCAAATATATTAACGGTTATTATAGACGGAAAAGATGTCTTTGTTGGCACGTTGTAAATCGTGTTCTGATTGGTTGCTGCTATAGTCCATTTGATTTCTATAAAACCTACAGAAAAAAATTCTTAAAAATCAAGTTTTCAAATCAACAATTTTTTTTTCTAGATGTATATTAATATATGATATCAGGGAATCAGCCAGGATTTTGAGACCATTAGTCACTTTTGCGGAGCAAAATTTTTTTTTCTAAATATGAATAGACAAGAATATAATGAGCTTAATCTTATAATAATTTACTTTTGATCTAATACCACACAAGTTGTTATAACCCCCTCCCCCACCCTTTTTGAAATGTTATTGTGTTTTGGTCTAATACCACAATTGTAATAATTTGTGGTCTTCAGCAGAAAAAAATTTGCCTCTGACAATTTGCCCAATGGTCCAACTAGTAATAAAATATATAGAGCAAACATCAAAAACTGAAGAAAGTTGTAAAATAAATTAGGCCTATTATTACTCAGACCTCATAATCAAATTGCAACAATTGGAATAAAAATACTGTAGTTTTATTGCAGACTCGTCTATGTTTGTAAATAGTTCTATAAATAGAACACAATTGTTACTACCCAGGGTCCATGCCCAAAATGTCTACTGTTTTTTCCCCCAAAATGTCTACTGCAGAATATTAGGTTAATATACATTTNGAAAAAAAATTGTTGATTTGAAAACTGGATTTTTAAGAATTTTTTTCTGTAGGTTTTATAGAAATCAAACGGACTATACCACTAGCTGCATTACATATAAACTGTCACCGTGTGACCTCGAAAATCCGTCTAACGATGCCAAGGGTGAAGATGAGTAGAGCGGATCGTAACCCTTGGCTAGCGAAGATGAGGCACTGATTGCACGGTGGCCCCTCTAAAATATAAGTTCAATATTTACATGTAAATCAGATATCAAAAACTAAAGATAATGCTAAAAGATGCATAATCAGCCATGATAATTGACAAACCCAAAGGACACAATTTTGAAAATAGATTTCCCAGGAACTATTTGGACCAAATTTGTTTCATTCCCTCTAAAAGTTCTGAAGGAAAAGATTTAAAAAAAAACTTTAAATCATCACATCCAAGTTTGGCCTAGTGGTTCTTGAAAAGAAGAGTTCAAGACCATAAAAATTGATGGATGACAGACACCAAGTTACATGTATGTTCAAAAGTTCAATTTTAAATATTGTTTAATGGAAGTGACGATTTTAACAGACAGAACATTCATAGTTGTTTACACTATATATGATTCAGAAGTTCCTCGGAAGTTCCCCAACAGACAGATATTTTCAGACCAGGAACCAGACTATGTTCTGCCAATTCAAAATCATCACTAAATGTACCATTGATTGCAATTCAAATAAGAGAACCCACTACTTGCTTTATAAAATTCTAGGACTAAATGAAGTCACAGAAGGTATAAATGTGTATTTGACCTCGACCATAACACTCGAACTAGGGGCTATAGTAAGAAAATCAAGAAGAAATTTTGCAAAATAAATTAAAGGAAATTATCTTTCACCAACAGAATCATTGATTTATGGAATACCTTGCCACAATTAGTAATTGATGCAAAGGATGTAAGACAATTTGAAATCAGGCTTGATAAATAATGGGAACATCAAGATGTAAAATTTGAGTACAAAGACAGCATCCAATACAAGGAAAACACCGGAAACCACACCGAAATAAGTTGCATTACGGAAGAAGTAGAGGTGGACATACAAATGTAGTGGCGGAGAGCCAGCATCCACAGATGACCTACATGTAGCCTAAATTGCCTTGGATGGCTAAAAAGAAAATTGATTTGTAAATGGTTGAAGGAAGGATCCATGACCCCTTTTCAAATGATAAAGGATTTATAGTTAAAATATATATGTAATTTCCCAAGCGGAACCTATGAGATATCTCGTTCAATACGAGGAGCTAAATCATTAAATAATATTGATAAACAACTGGAAGATGGACTTTTATAAAAAAGACTTTTGGTAATGGTATAAAAAGGGTCACTTTGTGATTATATATATATATCAGATTAACGTATAATTAAACTGGAAATAATAGTTGAAGGATACGATAACATTTTTCATAGTTTTAAAATGAGGAATGGGCTATCCTTTCCCTCCGAGTGCCTGTTCCGGTTGTGGCTACAGGGCCTTGTCACTATCCACGTAAATATACTATCAATGCATAAACATGTGCAAGTGACAAGGCCCTGTGCTGTGGCTGTGTGGGTACACGTGCAGAATACTAGTTACTTCGGCACCTGGTCATTTCGGCACCTGGTCAAATCGGCACCAGACATGGTCATTTCGGTACCTGGTCAAATCGGCACCTAGTCAAATCGGCACCAAGGTTAGTCATTTCGGCACTAAGGGTAGTTAAATCGGCACCTATTTTTTTTATTATCTATTTCAGAAGAATTCTGTTATGTCTAGATTAACTAGAACTGTCCGCATAGCGGGACTAATACCCCCCGCTTCACTCTGACTGTGTCCAAGATTATTGAAAATTAAGTCTACACGGAAAATATATTATTTGTCAAATTATAATGTTTAATCACATTCAACAAAAATAAAAACGTCGTAGCATAAAAACTGTAAGAGGAGTTGCACAGACAAACCATGTACCCTTTCAGCCAAATTCACAAATAAATAAAAAACAACTAAGTTCAACAATCTATATTTTTTGGTAATATTCATGAAAATGAAAATCCTTACAACATGCACATCTTTGATATGAGTACAAATGTTCTGCAATGTAAAAACTTCCTAACTTACAAACTGTAGGAGGAGTTGTGCAGACAAACCATGTACCCTTTTTGCCAAATTCACACAAAAATGGCTAAGTTTAACAATCTATATTTTTTGTAAAAATGCACAAAAATCAAAATCCTTACCACATGCACATCTTTGATATATGTACAAACAATCTACAATAAAAAAAACTTCCTAGCGTAAAAACTGTAGGAGGAGTTGTGCGGACAAACCATGTACCCTTTTAGCCAAATTCACAAAAAAAAGACTAAGTTCAGCAATCTATATTTTTGGTAAAAATTAATGAAAATCAAAATCCTTACCACATGCACATCTTTGATGTATGCAAAAACGATCTGCAATATAAAAACTTTAGGAGGAGTTGCGCGGTCAAACCATGTACCCTTTTTGCCAAATTCACCAAAAAATGTACCCTCTATGCGGACAGACAGGGTGAAACCTATATACCCCCCAAACTTTGTTTGCGGGGGGTATAATTAAGAATATAGGCTGGCAGGGCTCTAGAATTCCCATCTCCCGTCACCTGTGGAAAGTGAATTTTGATGATTGGAAAGTGGATTTCCAAACCTTAGTTGTCCGTGGGCAAGTTGATTTCAACTACTGAATTGAAGAGTTTGTTAAAAATTATTTCAAAACTTTCTCTTTTGCATAATTGTACAAATGAAGAATCATACTTTTATTTAAAAATCATGTTTTCACATGAGATCGTCATCAGCAGTCCAACATCAAATACCAATTGAGAAAAGTTAAACCAACAAAAACTTTTGATTAACATAATTAATTATAATTAGAAAAGAAATTAACCCAAGCCTTCCTAATATTAAATCTGTATAAAGAACTTCAAAGAAACAGTAATTATCAGTTAATGTAACCATATGAAACAATGTGGCTTCATTAATTAAAGTCTGGGACAAAAAAAAAACGTAATTACAGACGATAATTGACATTTTTTTTTATTAAACTATTTCAATTTTTTTCATTTCTAAGAACAATTTTTTCATTGAATTTGATTTGATTTGATTTGATTTTTGGTGTTTAATGCCACTTTCAACAATATTTCAGCTATATCATGGCGACCAGTTTTAGTGGTGGAGGAAGCCGGAGTACCCGGAGAGAACCACCGACCATGGGCAAGCAACTGGTAAACTTTATCACTTGCGGTTGCTAGTCATTGAAAAATCATTTTTAAAATTCAGGTATTAAAATTATGGTAAGTGCCGAATTGATTAACTTGATGCCGAAATGACCATGTATTGAGTCCCGAAATGACCAGGTGCCGATTTAACCAGGTACCGAATTGACTATTTGTAGCAACGACCAGTGTAGGGGAGATAATTCGATTTTGTATTTCTTACCATATTCCCAACACGTTCTTCAAAAGGTGTTTGAAAGTACGGCTTATTAGACAGTGTTCTGCTTTTGTGAAAACGTTTAAGTGATCCTTTTTAGAAAAAACACATGTTGAGGCAATTGTCGACCCCTTTTCTACAATCATGAGTCAAAGGTAATGGACAAAAGCCTTTATGGAAGTACAAAAAAACATGTCATTGACTATTTTTGACAGTAACATCCTAATATTTGTAATTTTTAGATAGATTTTAAAGTTTGTCAACTATTCATTATATCAAAACATGATTTTAATTCCGTTCTTGGTTGATAAATGACGAGTATCGTCTTACCAATTACATGGTTGCAAGGAATATGGTAATCAAAGGGAGATAATTTTCATCTTCAGGTTTACAATTTTGCTATAGTCTAGTGTAGTTTTTGAGGTATTTTTCAGTATCTTGAGCTGGATTTTTGTGTATTGGGCACTGTTTGCCTACAATTTAAGTAGAAC
>MJUT01041155.1:423034-434798 GCA_002080005.1 Gigantidas platifrons | reverse complement strand
GAAGAAGCTCTCGGTCCCATTTCTATACCCCGGGGTTCCCGCGGGGATGACCCCTTTTAGAGGACTAGTGCCTCTAGGACGGAGAAACCTGGTGCCTATTCTACCCCGGCACACCCTCTGGGAGGAGGTTGTACAAATAAAAGAAACATTAAAAATATAAAACCATACATCTAGAACATATATTATATGACTATATTTTTGCATATAAATTAATTTCTTTTAAAAATCGCAAAATTGTGTCGCCTGCGACATTTAGATTTTTTGAATGTGTTTATTACAAGTATTCAATGTTTTGTTGATATTGTGTAATAAACATTCATCGAATTCAAATGTATCATAATACAAAGTTTATTCACCCTTCATGGAGCCTCGACTTATATACAGGGACGTAGCTGTGCACGCCATAATTACTTTCGACGAGATACAAAATGGTGCGATCTGGGGCCATTTCAGGGTTTCATATAACATAGAATCAAACACAATTTTAATGACTTTGATAGACAAGAATATCTTAAAATTGTCAAAAATCTGCCCTTCTTGCCTTAGCAGATACGAACACCTCCATTACTTTGTACAAGTCCACTTCAAAATCTCGGTGAATATGCATCAATCCCAGGGAAGATGATAGCCTGTCATTCTTCATAGTCGAACTAACACAAGTTTTCAAACGTCTCAATACACTAAATGCCATCTCAGCAGTAGCGTTTGGTACTGGCATGCTTAACAAAACACATAATATTGTATCCATAGAAGGATAGAGAACTGGATTTACAGAATCTATGATGGTAAAAAGCAGGGCATATGAGAGGAGGGTTCCGCCGGTACATCGGTACGGGACCCGGAAAGTCACGAAAGGGCACGTGAATCTCTGAAGGGCCCCATAGCCTTAGTCAATGACGTTTTATTTTGATTTTTTCATTATATTTTGGTATTTTCAACTCAAATCTTTGAGAGAAGTTTCAGCCTATTATCAGACCCCAAAGCAATATTGTTCCGCCTTGCAAAATTTCTCTTGGAGGCCCCGTTGCAGATGCATCATCATAATTCTTTTTTCACAACCTATAATCAAATGAAAAAAAAAAGTTTATGTACATGTTTTGTAAAATAAATGATGAAAGTTCAAAACATTAAATTTTGACATGATTATTTGTAAAAATGTGGGTCCACCGAAAAGTCAATGATGTAAGAAAACAAATAATAGTTTTCATAAAGAAACATCATCCTTTTCACGCACAAATCAATTCACAACTCCGACAGAAAAGGCATAAAATATCGAACTGCTGATCCACTTCTCTTGTTGTAAACAAAACATTTTGATCGAACCAATTGGCAGTTGATCAAAATGAAACAAGTAAGAGAAACCAGCTACCTCACGATCCTACGACCAACCATGGAATACAAAGCAATGGTTTGTGATCCCACCACCCAAACCCTGATACAAACATTAGAAAATGTACAAAGAAGAGCTGCCCGCTTCGTCATAAATGATTACTCCAGCAGAACACCAGGATGTGTGACAAGCATGTTAACACATCACTTGAGTGGCAGACTTTAGAACAACGGAGGAGGATAAGCAGACTCGTTATGATGTATAAGATCCAGCATCAACTTGTGGACATCGACCGAGACTTATACCTCAGACCTGGTGACAGCAGAACCAGAGGTCAACATAGGTTCTTCCAGGAGAGGTCCAATTATGACACTCTCAGAAACTCCTTCCAAAGAACAGCGCTGTGATGAGAATGGAACCACATACCAGACATCACAGTTGGGGCCAGCTCCATAGAGGAGTTCAGGGCTAACTACCAACAGTTTAGCCACGCCAACCAGTGTAGATAGTTTTAACTGTGTCATAGTGAAGTTTTTAGTTGTACATAGTCTTGGGGTCATCAGCTGTGTGTGCCTGGCATGCCTAGTCCCACAGAACTTAAAACAATCGGCGACGACTCCTGTTCTACACTGGAAGAAGAAGAAGATACAATGCGGTTGTACGGTGTGTGTATGATTTATTGATTGCATTTTCAAAATTTCTCACAGAAAGACATGTACATGTTAGACAACAGTCTGAGTCATTGGGTCTTTCATGTCCGAACCTCAACCTGTCAATGCATCCTACATATATTTAAGAGCAGGATTAAATATAGCTGCGGAACCATAGCTCTTTAGGTCCTTGTGAAATTTTCCGATAGGGCGGACCCCGAAAAAACCCCCAAAAGGACCTAAAGAGCCACGGTTCTGCAGCTAGATTTAACGTAGCTGAGGGTCCGTAGCTTCTATAAGTCTTTGGATATTTTATTTTTTATTTTTGTGGACAAAACAAAGGACCATGATAAAGAGCTACGGTTCTACAGCTAGATTTAACGTTACAGTAGGTTTGGTAGCCCACACTCAAAATGTTATTAACTTCAGTATTATTAGGAATATCAGTAATTATGGCACATACCAGATTTCAGAGTCATTTGGGAGCCCCTGCTAATATATTTCAAACTTTGAAGTCATGTTTTGTCCAAAATATGTTCTTTTTTGGTAAACCAAAATGAAAAGGCTGGTAATCGCTCTTATAATTTTTGTCCAAGTTCTACTCGTTTACTGGCTATAAAATATAAGTTAACTTAAACCATTTGTAGTACTCCATAAATGGCGACATATTGTCGATGTGTAGGCTTATAGCTGCAAACTGGCGTGGCCCATAAGTTCATCCTAATGGCATGGACCCTTGGTGCTTCAAGTAGTCGTACTAATTCTTTATTTTAAGATGCATTTTATCTCCTGCTCAATTGTTATAGGGATCAATACACACCTAGGACTTGGCTCTAAATTAGTGATGAAAACGTTATTGCTGTTTTTTGTTTATGTTGTAAAACAATTATATTTTAATTTGCTCATATTGTATATGCCCCCTGTGGGCCCTTGGTTGGTGAACCAATAAACTTATGACTTATACAAGGTACTAGATGTATTATATTTTCTGGGAAGGCATGGTTTTGGCATTTTGTATCTGGGGATTAATTCAATTTGTCAAGGATGGCTTACCATCCATTTATTGAAACTCAGGCCCAGTCAGGGACTTGGTCCCATCATTTTTGGTATAGATGGCATTGAATTTACCTGTTTTAGTTTACACTCATAATCAGGATCAAACTGCTGATATAATATATACTATTGTTACACTTCTTTATTGTCGGGTCCACCATATCAGTACCTTGTACATGTATAAGTTTTAGAAATCTTTCAAAAGTTACTTTTGTGCTAAACATTATCCAGGGAAAGCCTCTTTTGTATAATGTAGTACACTTGATGAGGTAAGACATCAAGAGGTGTCAGTTCAAGTCTGACTAGAGGCCTTGGTTTTGTTTAATGCATGTGAAAGAACTTGTTGCTTGTCTTTTAGGAGTAAAACAGACATCCCCAGCAGATAAAGGCTATGTACCTACATTGTTTCCTTATCAAAAGGAAAAACAACTGAGGCAAACAAATAATTCCAATTTTAAAGAAACACAAGTCCTTGGTGGTTAGTAGGAATAGTAGCACTTATATGGAACAAATATTCTTCTGTAAGTTCCATTCATCTGTGGGGGCCATTGTGGTTGTGATCGCACGGTAGATGAACAACTACCTGTACAATCATTGCCTACATATATCACCACTTCAAAGTTGTCAGTTAGAACTCCATTCATGGCAAGATGTACTAGATACAACATTATGTGATAAAGTTTGCCAGTCACTTGTGACTGGTCGGTGGTATTCTCTGCAAACTCATGTTTTCTCCACCAATAAAACTGACCATCACGATATAACTGATAGAATGTAAGTGGCATTAAAAACCATAAATTAATCAATCCATTTATTTGGTCAAGTTTCTATGTTTGTAAAACCACAAAAAATTTGATTCAATTATTGATAAGGCCACAACCATTTTCTTATCTGAGGGGATTAAAAAAAATATATTTTAATGCCCTAGCTGACTGAATTTTTTTTTAGATTTTGCATTGTATCTGAANTTTTTTTTATGTAACTTTGTTAATGCTTTTTTATACCCTTATATTATTTATGCTGTCACCGGCTAGAAAAAAAATATTGGCTGCTGAATTTGAGTAGTCAATGTATTGTTTTTATGCAAAAAATGTATTTCTGTTCCACATGATAGGAAAAAAATGTTTTGCTTTCCTTCTTATGAGAAAAAAATATTTTGACTGAGGAAGGTTCTGAACAAATTTTTTACGAGCACAATGAAAATCCCAGGCCCCCCCAGATAAGAAAATGGTTGTTGCCTAAGAACACTAACAAAATAAAATCACATTTTTCATCTGATGACATCAAGGGCTATCAGTAACTCCTGAACAAAATATTCTGAAATTCTTCTAAATTTTGTATTTCCAAAAAATATTATAAAAATTAAATCAGAAGTACACAAATGTGATTGAATAGAAACATATGTTTTCACAGTGGTAATTGTTGAACAGGTTATACTATATAACCTGGTTTGGGGCAGTTTACCTTTAATAAACCGTGAAGCGGTTTATGAAAAGCGTAAATTGACCCAAAACAGGCTATGCAAGTATAACCTGTTCAACAATTGCAAATATTCCTTATAAGTTAACTTTTACAACATAATTTAATGATTCCTCGATTTTAATTAAGGATTCATCTCAATGTTTTTTCGGTTCATGAAGAAATAAACTCAAAAGTGTGGTTACGCAAAGGTGTGTACCACATTTTTGAGTTTATTTCGAATGAACCGAAAAAAAAATGCGATCAGAAAAAAAGAACAGACCAAGTTAAAAGAAGCTATTCAAAGAAACATACAGTCAAGTTTCTGAAAATCAAGTTGGTCGTCCATTATACGTTAAACCTTGTGTTTCAGTAACTCCTCATATAAACAATCATGATTATATGGAGACTGAAACAGAAAAGGGAAATTATTCATTAATTAAAGAGTATTTGCCTGAAATAAGAGAAAAGGTAAATGGACTAGAGCATTTACAAAAGTTGAATGAAAGCCAGGCCAGACAAATACTAAGTTTGGACAACATTAAAGATATCCCCAAAATGATGAACTTTTGGACAGGTTTCACAAACTATGAGACATTTTATGCATTATATCAGTTTTTTGAGACAAGAGCTAAACATTTGCGGTATTGGAAAGGGGATATAGGTATGCCACAAATTTTCAGTGAGAAGAAAAGAGGCCCAGAACGAAAGTTGCCATTAATTGAAGAATTCTTTCTCACAATGGTTCGTTTGAAAGTAGGTTTATTGATGGAAGATTTGGCAGCTAGATTTTCGATTTCTGTTGGATCGGTTTCCTCGATTTCTAATTCGTGGGTAAATCTAATGTATGTTGATCTGAAAGAGCTTTGTGAGCTACCGTCTAGATCTGTTGTGACAGAAAATCAATCAAAAGCCATGAGGGATTTTGAAGATGTCCGTGTAATTTTAGATTGCACAGAGATTTTTGTACAAAACCCATACAAATTAGATGCAAGGACACAGGTATATTCAAATTATAAACATCATAATACATTCAAGTTTCTGGTTGGGGTCACTCCACAGATGGGAATAACATATGTGAGCAGAATGTATGGTGGTTGTGCATCTGATAAATTTATCACCTCTGATTCAGAGGATCTACTTCAAAATTTAGAGAGCAGTAAAGGTTCAGTTATGGCTGATAGAGGGTTTTTAATAAGTGGAATATTAAACGACATGGGTGTCAAGCTTCATATGCCGTCATTTAAGGGGACAGAGAGAACACAACTGACAAGTTCAGAGACTAGTAGGTCTGAGAACATTTCCAAAGTAATAATACATGTTGAAAGAGCAATCCAGAGAATCAAAACATTCCACATCTTAGATGGCGAGATCAGATTATCCATGAAGGATGTTGCAGAACAAATATTTACAGTCTGTGCTTATTTGGTGAATTTTCAAAACCCTATTGTCAAAAAGTAGCAATACAATATACATGTATTAATGAACAGCATGACAAAGTGCATCATGATATAAACTACTGTCACCGAAAATGCAAATATTTACTGATGGATGTAGATATGTATCATCTATACCAAATTGATTCATAGTTTTTCAGGTTTTTGATTAAATTATGTTAAAGTTTTGAATTTTTCAAGACTGCAAAGGCAATATGACATTCCAAATGTTTTTCCATTAATTATTACCATTAGGACAAAACATCTTAATTTTTAGAACTTGTTAATACAAAATATTTATTCATGAAAACTTTTAAATTTGGGGTTGGGAAATCCAAAGAACTCATGATCAATCTGGTAACTTCTTACAAAAACCCATTTGTTATTTTTAACATGTCACTATTTGGG
This sequence comes from Gigantidas platifrons, assembly GCA_002080005.1. Classification (NCBI taxonomy): domain Eukaryota; kingdom Metazoa; phylum Mollusca; class Bivalvia; order Mytilida; family Modiolidae; genus Gigantidas; species Gigantidas platifrons. The sequence continues at coordinate 428,463 of MJUT01041155.1, read as the reverse complement.
TGAACTGGCCTACATTTAAGGCAAACATAAATCTTGTTTTCATAGTTGTAAAGCCTCCTAAATCCCTCACAAAACCAATGGTATCTGGTATATTTCTGACACAAAAGGTTTGCACCACAAACCAACATCCTTCCTTTCACTTTTGAGTAAGTTGGACTCTTGTGATCCTTACAATAAACAGCACAGCCTAAATTCCAGCTATTAGTAACCGCATCATCCTTTATTATACTTTCATTTTGCTCATTGTCTGCAAATTAAAAAGACTTTATAAAACAAATTGAACTAAAAACCTAGATATTTGTACAAATAACTAACATCAAAGTTTCAAGCTTAAATTTCGCAGGAAATGCTTTTCAGTTATTCCAGTTGTTCATTCTTGATTTTGTCAGAGTTTTTTTGGATGATGACTTTTTACCTTCCCTTCGGACAATTGACTTAGTATTCAGTAATTTTCTAATTACCATTAATTCTTGCGCAAGGAGTTAAAGATGTAACTAAAATTATAAATGTTGCTCAGGTGTCTAGATCTCACACTCCCAACAATACAGGATTAGTAAGAAAAGCAAATAAGAGTGGATAAAAGAAATGGTGGCTCACGGGCTCTTTATATCATTTTACTTACCCAAGGATGAGTTTGAAAGGCTGTCATCAAGGTCTTCCTTCTTTTCATCAGTTGTTTCATCAAAGTTAGTCACAGTGTCATCATTCTCAGAGATGTTCGAATCCAGCTGTTTTTTCATGTGTCCTGTAAGTATTTCTGTGACAACAATGGTTTCAAAGAATTGTTTTAATTTGGGTAGCATGAACTTGCACCAGTAATGCTCATCAAATTGTATTGGTAAATCTATAAAGCCTAATTTGGTCCAAATAATTAAAGTGGCACATTTTTGTTCACTACATGCTAACTGTGTCATCACTTGTTCTTAGTATCCATATTTATGGGCACATACTAGTTCTAACTTACCATCTATTCCAATCTTAACGTAATCAATTTTACTCTCTACAACAGCCTGCTTTGGTTCCATGCACCTTGCTTTGTAAGGACACTTAATTTCAATAATATTATAACCATGACAATCGCAGCTAATAATTGCATCAGGCGATGCCCTTATATATGGGTACTTGCTATGCGTCACTAAACCAGGTCTTCTACTGTTCTATGTGTTTTCTCAAACTTTTTTTAAATAAGCTGAAAGAGCAGTAGCTTCATGCTTTAAACCCCACTGTATAGCTGGTAGAGTTGAAATATCTTTGTTGTTATACATCATAATATCACTAAGAAGTGATCTGATTGGTTGATTTCCACTATTTGTCATTATACGGTAGGCTTTACTAGCTGTTATTGTTCCTGGGAAAAAAAATGTTTCATAATTTCATTCTCTTTATTTTGTTCATAAAAAAAATGTTATTGCCAGACAAAATCCTTTCTCCAAAAAAAACAGGCTTTTAATGTCAGATATATTTTGCTATTTTTCCCCAATAATTTTAAGATGAGGTCAAGCTTAATTGTATTTAAGTTTCTGGTGGAGGCACAGGGTAATTCCCTCCGTTTGCACCAGCTATATTATAAACTACAGCATGAGAGTATTTTGAGAAACATTGCCACTTGGGTAGTGGTACTAAATTACTTCATCGCTATTCTGATTAATTTTGATTTAATATCTAATACTGATAATTTCCTTTCTTACAACACTCGCATGAGAAAAGAATTTATCACAGTTTAAGAAAAGATCATCGATAATCTATAATTATTGATATTCTATCCGAAATCTGAACAAAGATTGGCAGAGAGGCAGATAGACGGACATGCAAATATTATCAATACTTTACGCCTACCCTGCTGTCAAGATGTAAACATTCTTTGAACAAAAAAGTAACAAACAGAATTTAATGAACACGAATGAAATAAACATATCAACACAGAAAACACATGACATGCTGTATTTTTATGAGTACAAGTGACTTAATTTTCATACCCTGGGTGGGAATCGAACCCACATACCAGAAACAGCAAGTAAATAGTTTACTTTTAGAGAGAATAAAATATATAAATATATTGATCTTCACACCCTGTACATTCAGTGAACTGACAGATATTTTTAATTTAATCAACTAGATCTTCAAAATTTTCCATAAATCTATGTATTGTTAACTTTTTATTGTAGTAAATACTAAATAAAGCCTGCATAGCTTCCTCTACCATTGCATAAGAAATGTTACAAACATCATCTGTTGCTCCTGAGTGCAGGAAGAATAAAACTCCAAAACATCCAACCATGCATTAGATAACAAAAATAAACAAAGTAAAGCATGCAGATATACTAGTATGTCTAATAATATTGTACCATATTTATTTTTACAATTTGTAACACCTTAAAGCAACTAACAATGGAAAATAGAAAATCAAATGAAATTAAAATGACAAATGTCTTGTTTTATCTGCTTTCTATAATGTTTTCCCCTTTTGTACTGTTTATTACATGTTAAAATGGCTTTATAAAAATTCTGGATCTGTCTGTGTTACTTAATGTCTCTTTTTTTTCCCTTACATTTGCTAAATCATCAACATTTTTTTCTCCTTTTAAATAATAATATTATGTTTGGAATTGAAACTAATTTGGTAATTAAAAGTTTACCTGCTCTTTGGTTAAACCACTCCTTGTTATTTGATTGTCCTCTTGTTAAAACCTCAATTTTGTTTCTGTCTTCTGTACTAATGTTACAAACATTAGATAGGAACTTTTTGCATTCAATTTCAAAACCATCATCTGTACTTTTCTCAAATTTATTACAAGGTATAGAAAGAATGCCAAGGGGACTTGTTTCCACTTCTGCAATAGAACTATAGGCCAGTTCATGATCAAGCTCCAAACATGTTTCTGGGAGTGTTGTCAAAGGTTGTAATGTTGGTAAATCATGTGGCCTGAATTTAGCTAGATCAACAATGTTAACAATAGGTGGTAGTGATGCTCTGTTTGCATTTCTAATATCAAATAACAATTTTAAAGTCCTGTGGTACTTTTCTTCAGGTGATAGTTCTGGTGCAACATTTATTCCATAGGAGTCTAAGCTACATGTGGCTTTGTCATTTTTTCAGCTTTTACTGGATCTACTTTTGCACCTATAGTAATTAGTTAAAGAAGTCAATAAATTATATGTTATTCAGGTTTTAATGTTTGTTTGTTTTATGGTATTTAATGCCCCTTTCAACAATATTTCAGTTATATCATTCATGTTAATTTTATTGGTGGAGGAAACCGGAGGATTTGCAGAAAACCACCGACCTATCGCAAGTCACTAACAAACTTTATCACGTCATGTTGTACACCTCGCCCTGATCGAGATTCGAACTCACATCATCAGTGGCGATAGTGACTAAGTATGTATCAAGTTTGGTCAAAATCCATTGAAGGATGTTGATGCTAGAGTGTTCACAAGGATGTTACGTGGTAAAAACCTTATACCTGTTCCCTAGAGTATAGCTTTATTAACTTATACCTGTTCCCTAGAGTATATCTTTATTAGCTTATACCTGTTCCCTAGAGTATAGCTTTATTAACTTATACCTGTTCCCTAGAGTATAGCGTTATTAACTTATACCTGTTCCCTATAGTATAGCTTTATTAGCTTATACCTGTTCCCTAGAATATAGCTTTAAAAAATGCTAAATTACACTTACTCTTTGGATCTTTGATCAGTTGCAGATAAATCATCTGGTAGATTCTTCCCTGAGGCTACCTGTTCTGCTATCAGGGACAACACTGCTCCTATATGTGAGCAGGCCTCTCCTAATCTGAAGTTTAAATCAATAACAAGGGGTTGCCGCCTGTGATATTGTAATATTTATAATGTATTCCTACTTTGAGACATAGTCTCAACTAACAGGAAGTATGTACTCAACAGACCTGATAATCACCTATACAATATACAGCACAAGTAAAGTTTGATACCAAATTTAAAATAATTCTGGTTCATGCAGACAGAGAGCTCATGAAAAATGGGAAATGTGGGTTTTGTCAAGCAGGAAGTAGATACTTCACAAACCTGAAAATAACTTGTCATAGGACGATACTTACATGTATCACAGGAAAACTCCATACCAAATTTGTGTGAGTGATTGTTGTTTAAAGCCAACTCATCAATTTTTCAGCCATATCATGCCAAGAACAAGTTAATTTTAAATGAAATGATGATGAGGTTCACTTTGTAGGAGACCAACATGTTTAGGTAGATTTTTATAGTGCTAGATCAACCAGTTTTTGCTCTGATGACAAAAGTTTGTGACGAAGAAGTACATGTAAGTATTTACATCAGCTTAGACCTACCAAAATCAGAATTCTAAATACTAGTAGACATACAAAAATATGTCTTGCCCACAGAGTCATTGTTTTAGTGATCGTTTATGTTAATGTATTTCAGTCGTAGATATATGCCTGTTCCTGCTTTGCAACCTCAATATACCCAATATTTTAACCACCAACACATTTTAAGGCTATCTTTGCTTATAAGCACCATTAAAGTTCAGATTGCTTTCCTAATTTGGCAATCTAAAATATGTTTGGGTCCTCAATGCAAATTAGGTATTCTGATACTATGCCATTTAGGAGAGAGTATATCCTCCTGTAAAATACATTGTACATGTTAAAACAGTGTGCAAAATTAGTGGTAGTCCTATAGACAATGTCTATATAAAATCAAGCTGGTCTATGTCAAATTTTCAAAAATTTGTATATGTACAGTGAGATCTATGTAAAATAGATTGGTATATGATACCACAAAATTTTGTTTCACACACACTGCATGTAGACTGCATTTAATTATATTTGATTTTTTCTATACAAAGCTGCTTCTTCCAATATACAAACTCAACTGTACATGTACAAAATCCAGCATATGGTTCTCCAGTTTGTTTGTCCATAATTACATGTACATGCTTAATCTTGGCCTCATCACCACCTTGACAAGGTATGCATGAAGCCTTAATAGCACAAAAGGTAGAACTATGTTTCAGTTGATTAAAAGAAACATTACAAATGTGATTAGCATCAAGATGCTGATATGCTCTCGACAATTTGTAATGTCTCAATGATGTTACTGTAAATTTCTGTGCCTTGCTATTTATTAAATATTTTTTGATGGAAGACACATCAATGTCTGGCAACTGACTGGTGTCCTTATACCAGCCCTCCTGCTTTAACAAATATGATGGGTCAGACAGCTATACTCGTTTAGTTGCTGGTCATCGAGCATGTGGTCTACACATTTTGGAATTTTACGTCCAAAGTCATCTCCTACATTTACCCCTGAAGTCCTTATTCCCAACTCAATACATAGAAGAACTTCCAATCCTTCTCTTCCAACACCGCCAATGTTTATGCCCGCATCTTTACATAAAGCCTTAAGATCTTTCAAGCCAGTAGATTTAACTT
>MJUT01041155.1:399015-414074 GCA_002080005.1 Gigantidas platifrons | reverse complement strand
ACTTTTAGATTTGGGGTTGCGAAATCCAAAGAACTCATGATCAATCTGGTAACTTCTTACAAAAACCCATTTGTTATTTTTAACATGTCACTATTTGGGTGAACTGGCCTACATTTAAGGCAAACATAAATCTTGTTTTCATAGTTGTTGTAAAGCCTCCTAAATCCCTCACAAAACCAATGGTATCTGGTATATTTCTGACACAAAAGGTTTGCACCACAAACCAACATCCTTCCTTTCACTTTTGAGTAAGTTGGACTCTTGTGATCTTACAATAAACAGCACAGCCTAAATTCCAGCTATTAGTAACTGCATCATCCTTTATTGTACTTTCATTTTGCTCATTGTCTGCAAATTAAAAAGACTTTATAAAACAAATTGAACTAAAAACCTACATATTTGTACAAATAACTAACATCAAAGTTTCAAGCTTAAATTTTGCAGGAAATGCCTGTGCCAGGTCAGGTCCATAATAGTTTTCAGTTATTCCAGTTGTTCATTCTTGATTTTGTCAAGAGTTTTTTTGGATGATGGCTTTTTACCTTCCCTTCGGACAATTGACTTAGTATTCAGTAATTTTCTAATTACTATTAATTCTTGCGCAAGGAGTTAAAGATGTAACTAAAATTATAGATGTTGCTCAGGTGTCTAGATCTCACACTCCCAACAACACAGGATTAGTAAGAAAAGCAAATAAGAGTGGATAAAAGAAATGGTGGCTCACAGGCTCTTTATATCATTTTACTTACCCAAGGATGAGTTTGAAAGGCTGTCATCAAGGTCTTCTTTCTTTTCATCAGTTGTTTCATCAAAGTTAGTCACAGTGTCATCATTCTCAGAGATGTTCGAATCCAGCTGTTTTTTCATGTGTCCTGTAAGTATTTCTGTGACAACAATGGTTTCAAAGAATTGTTTTAATTTGGGTAGCATGGACTTGCACCAGTAATGCTCATCAAATTGTATTGGTAAATCTATAAAGCCTAATTTGGTCCAAATAATTAAAGTGGCACTTTTTAGCTCACTACATGCTAACTGTGTCATCACTTGTTCATAGTATCCATATTTATGGGCACATACTAGTTCTAATTTACCATCTATTCCAATTTTAACATAATCAATTTTACTCTCTAAAACAGCCTGCTTTGGTTCCATGCACCTTGCTTTGTAAGGACACTTAATTTCAATAATATTGTAACCATGACAATCGCAGCTAATAATTGCATCAGGCGATGCCCTTATATATGGGTACTTGCTATGTGTCACTAAACCAGGTCTAACCACTTCTACTGTTCTATGTGTCACTAAACCAGGTCTAACCACTTCTACTGTTCTATGTGTCACTAAACCAGGTCTAACCACTTCTACTGTTGTATGTGTCACTAAACCAGGTCTAACCACTTCTACTGTTCTATGTGTCACTAAACCAGGTCTAACCACTTCTACTGTTCTATGCGTCACTAAACCAGGTCTAACCACTTCTACTGTTCTATGCATCACTAAACCAGGTCTAACCACTTCTACTATTCTATGTGTTTTCTCAAACTTTTTTAAATAAGCTGAAAGAGCAGTAGCTTCATGCTTTAAACCCCACTGTATAGCTGGTAGAGTTGAAATATCTTTGTTGTTATACATCATAATATCACTAAGAAGTGATCTGCTTGGTTGATTTCCACTATTTGTCATTATACGGTAGGCTTTACTAGCTGTTATTGTTCCTGGAAAAAAAATTCTTTCATAATTTCATTCTCTTAATTTTGTTCATAAAAATTTTTTTTTATTGCCAGACAAAATCCTTTCTCCAAAAAAACAGGCTTTTAATGTCAGATATTTTTTGCTATTTTTTCCCCAATAATTTTAAGATGAGGTCTAGCTTAATTGTATTTAAGTTTCTGGTGGAGGCACAGGGTAATTCCCTCCGTTTGCACCAGCTATATTATAAACTACTTGTACTAAATATAAAACACAGCAGGAGAGTATTTTGAGAAACATTGCCACTTGGGTAGTGGTACTAAATTACTTCATCGCTATTCTGATTAATTTTGATTTAATATCTAATACTGATAATTTCCTTTCTTACAACACTCGCATGAGAAAAGAATTTATCACAGTTTAAAAAAAGACCATCGATAATCTATAATTATTGATGTTCTATCCGAAATCTGAACAAAGATTGACAGAGAGGCAGATAGACCGACATGTAAATATCATCAACACTTTACGCCTACCCTGCTTTCAAGATGTAAACATTCTTTGAACAAAAAAGTAACAAACAGAATTTAATGAACACGAATGAAATAAACATATCAACACAGAAAACACATGACATGCTGTATTTTTATGAGTACAAGTAACTTAATTTTCATACCCTGGGTGGGAATCGAACCCACATACCAGAAACAGCAAGTAATTAGTTTACTTTTAGAGAGAATAAAATATATATACATATTGATCTTCACACCCTGTAAATTCAGTGAACTGATGTAAAGTTACAGATATTTTTTTAATTTAATCAACTAGATCTTCAAAATTTTCCTTAAATCTGTGTATTGTTAACTTTTTATTGTAGTAAATACTAAATCAAACCTGCATAGCTTCCTCTACCATTGCATAAGAAATGTTACAAACATCATCTGTTGCTCCTGAGTGCAGGAAGAATAGAACTCCAAAACATCCAACCATGCATTAGATAACAAAAATAAACAAAGTAAAGCATGCAGATATACTAGTAGTATGTCTAATAATATTGTACCATATTTATTTTTACAATTTGTAACACCTTAAAGCAACTAACAATGGAAAATAGAAAATCAAATGAAATTAAAATGACAAATGTCTTGTTTTATCTGCTTTCCATAATGTTTTCCCCTTTTGTACTGTTTATTACATGTCAAAATGGCTTTATAAAAATTCTGGATCTGTCTGTGTTACTTAATGTCTCTTTTTTTTCTTCTTACATTTGCTAAATCATCAACATTTTTTTCTCCTTTTAAATAATCATATTATGTTTGGAATTGAAACTAATTTGGTAATTAAAAGTTTACCTGCTCTTTGGTTAAACCACTCCTTGTTATTTGATTGTCCTCTTGTTAAAACCTCAATTTTGTTTCTGTCTTCTGTACTAATGTTACAAACATTAGATAGGAACTTTTTGCATTCAATTTCAAAACCATCATCTGTACTTTTCCCAAATTTATTACAAGGAATAGAAAGAATGCCAAGGGGACTTGTTTCCACTTCTGCTATAGAACTATAGGCCAGTTCATGATCAAGCTCCAAACATGTTTCTGGGAGTGTTGTCAAAGGTTGTAATGTTGGTAAATCATGTGGCCTGAATTTAGCTAGATCAACAATGTTAACAATAGGTGGTAGTGATGCTCTGTTTGCATTTCTAATATCAAATAACAATTTTAAAGTCCTCTGGTACTTTTCTTCAGGTGATAGTTCTGGTGCAACATTTATTCCATAGAGTCTAAGCTACATGTGGCTTTGTCATTTTTTCTGATTTTTATTTTTTCAGCTTTTACTGGATCTACTTTTGCACCTATAGTAATTAGTTAAAGAAGTCAATAAATTATATGTTATTCAGGTTTTAATGTTTGTTTGTTTTATGGTATTTAATGCCTCTTTCAACAATATTTCAGTATATCATTCATGTTAATTTTATTGGTGGAGGAAACCGGAGGATTTGTAGAAAACCACCGACCTATCGCAAGTCACTGACAAACTTTATCACATCATGTTGTACACCTCGCCCTGATCGAGATTCGAACTCACATCCCTAGAATATAGCTTTATTAAGATATACCTGTTTCCTAGAGTATAGCTTTATTAGCTTATACCTGTTCCATAGAGTATAGCTTTATTAACTTATACCTGTTCCCTAGAGTATAGCTTTATTAACTTATACCTGTTTTCTAGAGTATAGCTTTATTAGCTTATACCTGTTCCCTAGAGTATAGCTTTATTAGCTTATACCTGTTCCCTAGAGTATAGCTTTATTAACTTATAACTGTTCCCTAGAGTATAGATTTATTAACTTATACCTGTTCCCTAGAGTATAGCTTTATTAGCTTATACCTGTTCCCTAGAATATAGCTTTAAAAAATGCTAAATTACACTTACTCTTTGGATCTTTCCAAGCACATAACTGATCAGTTGCAGATAAATCATCTGGTAGATTCTTCCCTGAGACTACCTGTTCTGCTATCAGGAACAACAATACTCCTATATGTGAGCAGGCCTCTCCTAATCTGAAGTTTAAATCAATAACAAGGGGTTGCCTGTGATGTTGCAATATTTATAATGTACTCCTACTTTAAGACATAGTCTCAACTAACAGGAAGTATGTACTCAACAAACCTGATAATCACTTATACAATATACAGCACAAGTAAAGTTTGATACCAAATTTAAAATAATTCTGGTTCATGCAGACAGAGAGCTCATGAAAAATGGGAAATGTGGGTTTTGTCAAGCAGGAAGTAGATACTTCACAAACCTGAAAATAACTTGTCATAGGACGATACTTACATGTATCACAGGAAAACTCCATACCAAATTTGTGTGAGTGATTGTTGTTTAAAGCCAACTCATCAATTTTTCAGCCATATCATGCCAAGAACAAGTTAATTTTAAATGAAATGATGATGAGGTTCACTTTGTAGGAGACCAACATGTTTAGGTAGATTTTTATAGTGCTAGATCAACCAGTCTTTGCTCTGATGACAAAAGTTTGTGACGAAGAAGTACATGTAAGTATTTACATCAGCTTAGACCTACCAAAATCAGAATTCTAAATACTAGTAGACATACAAAAAGATGTCTTGCTCACAGAGTCATTGTTTTAGTGATCGTTTATGTTAATGTATTTCAGTCGTATATATGCCTGTTCCTGCTTTGCAACCTCAATATACCCAATATTTTAACCACCAAAAAGACTCCTTAACACATTTTAAGGCTATCTTTGCTTATAAGCACCATTAAAGTTCAGATTGCTTTCCTAATTTGGCAATCTAAAATATGTTTGGGTCCTCAATGCAAATTAGGTATTCTGATACTATGCCATTTAGGAGATAGTATATCCTCCTGTAAAATACAAAAAAATGTACATTGTACATGTTAAAACAGTGTGCAAAATTAGTGGTAGACCTACAGACAATGTCTATATAAAATCAAGCTGGTCTATGTCAAATTTTCAAAAATTTGTATATGTACAGTGAGATCTATGTAAAATAGATTGGTATATGATACCACAAAATTTAGTTTCACACACACTGCATGTAGACTGCATTTGTTAATTATATTTGATTTTGTCTATACAAAGCTGCTTCTTCCAATATACTAACCCAACTGTACATGTACAAAATCCACCATATGGTTCTCCAGTTTGTTTGTCCATAATTACATGTACATGCTTAATCTTGGCCTCATCACCACTTTGAGAAGGTATGCATGAAGCCTTAATAGCACAAAAGGTAGAACTATGTTTCAGTTGATTAAAAGAAACATTACAAATGTGATTAGCATCAAGATGCTGATATGCTCTCGACAATTTGTAATGTCTCAATGATGTTACTGTAAATTCCTGTGCCTTGCTATTTATTAAATATTTTTTGATGGAAGACACATCAATGTCTGGCAACTGACTGGTGTCCTTAGACCAGCCCTCCTGCTTTAACAAATATGATGGGGTAAGACAGCTATACTCGCTTAGTTGCTGGTCATCGAGCATGTGGTCTACACATTTTGGAATTTTACGTCCAAAGTCATCTCCTACATTTACCCCTGAAGTCCTTATTCCCAACTCAATTAGGCAATACATAGAAGAACTTCCAATCCTTCTCTTCCACCGCCAATGTTTATGCCCGCATCTTTACATAAAGCCTTAAGATCTTTCAAGCCAGTAGATTTAACTTCCTTTAACGATTTTGGTGTAATTGGGATTGTGTTTACCAATGTATTGTAACTCATTTTGATGATTTTATACCAGTTGACGAAGTTTCTTCTTTTACCGCCATGTTTACCTTAGTACCGGAACTCCGCCAGCGTGCAAGGTATTATGGGTAACCATGAAATCGACTATATACAATATATACAATAGATATGCATTATTATTAAATAATTTATCTAAATTTCTTAACATGAAGACATGAAACAATAAATGTAGCAATAAAGCAGAATGCGACAATGGAATATCATTAATAGTAACCAATCAAACAGACCCGAGTATAAAAAAAACTGGGACATAGACAATAGCACGTCGCCACGTGTTTTTAGTTATTGGATTAATAATAAATTATTTCGCAAAATGTAAGTAATTTTAGTTCACTTTGTGTATTATAATATGGTAATAAAGATTAGTTATCCATTGTCGCATGCTGTTGTAAACAAAAGTGAAACAAAAAGAAAAGAAAAAAGAACAATAAAAATAATCTTTCGAGGTCAGTAACGAACGGTAAACAATATAAACATCAAAACACCATATCATACAGTAGTCAATTTATTGTAAAACGACCTGTGTCTTGAATGAATTTTTGAACTTGCAAGAATATTTGTGTATTTTTTTCTTCGTTGAGATTTTCATTGCCAAATAATAAAGTAAGCTCATCTATTAGTAAATCATTGTTAATTTCTCGAATTCCTGTAAGAAAAACATTTCTTTGTACAATATAATTTTCACAATGTAATAAAAAATGTTTTGCTGTTTCATCCGATTTTCCACATGAACATAATGCTTTCGGAATCAAATTAGCTCGATATAGATCACTATTTAGTGCACTGCATCTATTTCTTAGCCTACATTGCAAAACATTCAAGTATCTGTCGCCTGACGAAAAGTAACATGGTATTTTCTTATTTCTAAAATATTTAAGTTGGAGATATTTTTTGAATGTGAAAAAGGTTGGAACTTCTCGAATATTTAAATCAAGGGTATTCCATATCTTTATAGTAGACGGAAAGAATGAGTTTTGGTATGTTGATAGTCTGTTTGCTGGTTGACTTATATTGTGACGATTACATAGATTATAGTTATTTGATTCGGCAACTGTTGGAGGTATCAACTCTGATAAATATCCCGGGGCTTCATTATTTATGACTTTATAAAATAAGTTAAGTTTTTTAACTTCCCGTCTTACAATTAACTTATCCCACCCAGTTTCACAATAAATAAAATCTAAGCTAGCATATGAAGTAAGCCCTGTTACTATTCGAGCAGCTTCAGTTTGTACTTTTTCCAATCTATCAGAGTTGACAGCTCCACAATTATCCCATACTTCCGAACCATATTCTAATATAGGTCTAATAAATGTAACATAGATATTTTCCAGATATTGCCTATTTAGTTTAAATTTTAATTTTCTCAAAATATTTAATTGTTTTGAAGCTCTTTCAATTATGATATTAATACGTTTCGTTAGTATATTGATTCATCTCCTTACACACATGTTGCTGTTTAGCTCGCATCTTGCAATGCTCGCTAATATGGAGACGCCAAGGAAACCGCTGAATAAATACTGGTGTTCGGTACCCCACTATCTGTCTGATATCAGAAATATATACATAAACTGATAAAGGCAGATCGTTTTCCTTTCATGTTAATCATGATCACATGATGCTGACACTGGAATTTAATTTTAAAGAATTATTTGTCTCTGCGTTGAAGTCTTTGATACAAATAAAATAATTTAATTGATATCTGTCTTTTACAGAAAATGTTAAGATATTTTTAACTTGAGAATCGAACGTTAAAACGGCACATATCGATTGGAGTTTTTGTTGTGTACATTGACACCGGAAGCTCAGGGCCTGCAGTTCCATCGAAATCACGTGATCTGGCAGACGAAAATAACAAAATTTTGACGGAATGGAAATGATTCGAAACAACCGATTTGTATTGCCTGTAGTCGTTTTTACAGCAATCAAAAATGTATGTTTAGACGTTTTTTCCCAGTACGCAATCTTAAGTACATTTTTATTTTGTTACTGCAAAGAAATTAAATATTTTTAAATTGTTTTCTGAAAGACCACTAACATATTTTGGAGAAATAAGTTACATATTTTACACAATTTGTCTCTTAATAGTCAAAAAGTTCTCTTGACTTTGGTAACAGGATAGACAAAATAATGCACCATCTGTCGAAAATTTGTCAATAATATCTTCATATAATGCCATTAGGATTACATATTTTAGTATGTTGTTCAAGAAGTATCGTTTGTTTTGTTCGTTTAATAAATATGATGTTTTAAGCAAATTGTATTTTTCAACCTAGCAATTTCAAAAGGAGACATTTTTTGAAAATGACCCATATACACAGTAACACTGATAGAAAATGAATGGATATGTTATTAGAAGTTATGGACAGTTCATTGTTATATAGATTTGTTAGTAAATATGTTCAGACTTGCTTTTATTTGCACATCTATTATAAAAGGAATGTAAAATAAATTACATCTTTTAAATTATATAACTGTTATAAATGTCTATTTACATAATATGATAACCACATGTTCCCTGTCATCTACAATCATTTTAAGGCAATGTAATTTCTTCATTTTCATTTTCCCCGGCCTAATTATTCGCACCCCCCTTTCATAAAACCTGTGTACGGGTCTGGTATATACAAGTATATAGGAAGTGACCCCCCGTGCATCATGTGTACGACTATATATTGAGTTTTAAGAATGTAGGACAAAAAGTAACGGACAACAATTAACGGACAAAAAGTCACAGGCCAAAAAGATCACAACTGACATTTTTTCAACAAATTTGATAAGTACATGCAGTACAGTATATACTGTAGGGTCGACACATGTATATGTAAGTTGTTATTATTAACAAGGATTTATATATACAATTTTATCCTGCAATGACAGCATTTACCGACAAATATAGCCTGCCCAATATTTTTTTTCATATTGGTCAGTTATAAATAGAATTAAATTTTATATTTGGCAAACTCATCGGGGCACATTGGGGGATATTGTTTTCAAATACATACACAAAATTATTTCAAATACTTTTATCATCGTCCAGTAAACGTTTATTTACTATTTAATATTGCAGGGTAAATACAATACATGTGCACTGTCGAAGCATATAGGTAAATATGTGTATTCGGCGCGAAATGTGGGAAAAGGCTCGGCGAAGCCTCGCCCTTTCCCCCGTTTCTAAGCCTCATACACATATTACCTGTATGCTTCGACAGTGCACAAGTATTGTATATGTATGACACGAATAAGTTATGACAAAGAAATTTTATTGAAAATAAATATAAGCAGAAAGTTAAAAATGGTGGTGTTAATTCCTTGTCACGCGTTCCTGTGTATAAATCACCATGTTAGAAACGTTTAGAATCAAGCACTTCTTTTCTTTGTGTTGTTGTTGCAGAGGTATATAAATTCATACTCAAATATGTTCTATTCCACAACCAAAAATAAATAAATTTTGCAATTATTAAGACTAATCTAAATTAAAAGCCGTAAATGCCCAGACGTACCGGTATATAAATATGAAGTAATTGTCCAATATATTATAAAAAAACCCATTAAACATGACATTTTTGATCATGCATGTACAAGTAGCAAATACTGGACAATTATGTAGCTGTCATCTTGCGTCATTTTAATGCACATTAACCTGCGCTTGACATGGAGTCTGTTGTCACAAAGGTGTAGGATCAAATAATCACCCGTGTTATTTTCCCTTCTGATCAAACTTTATTTATGCTAAACAGGGACTTACGGAATGGCCAGTTCTAGGGCTGCAATATTTTTAGGATTTATTTTAAATTCTGGTAAATATATTTTTTTATTTATTAAAATGAAAAGAAATATAACGTAATCTAAAATTATATATACAAGAACGATATTGATTGTACATGTATATCTTGTAACTGTATTATCGATTTCTTTAATATGGATTTTATCTTAAAGAATTATATACAAATGTATATCTCACAGAAAACTATTGATTTTATTTACAATAAGATAAATATTTGGATTATGCATAATATTAATTATATGCTATGCAACCCAACCTTTATTCATTTAATCGCCTTTGTGGTGTGCATAATGATTAGCGTGCACGCCTTATTAAGTGCTACAGATCGTTGGTTCGATTCTCGACCGTGTCAGACCAAAGAATATAAAATTGGTACATATTGGTATATATATATATATATATGCTGCTTCTCTGCTAGGCACCTAACAAGAGTAAGAACAGAGATTGTTTGACTGGAAATCAGGATAACGTGTACGATTATATAGCAACGTGTTTACACTGGATTATTGTTGGAAATTCAAAATAAGCGAGTTTAGTTAGTACAAAAAGGCCATCATCATCCTATTAAAAAATAACTTGCTATCGACATGATATACCGGTAGCTAAAACATATTGCTTACATGCCGTTATCACCAATGTTAAATGTAATATCTATGCCACGTTTAAACGATCGAATGATGATTTGTGATTTATAACATGAAGCCATGCAATATCACATCTAGGTCGTTGATTATTACACGGCTCTCTGAGAGTAATAAATATACAGCCCATATTTAAAGTGTCCAATATCTGGTATCGGGGTGTATATTTTCATAGTTCTTAGCTGTTGCTTACATTCTGGTATATAAATAATAATAAAAAAAGATCAAGGGAAAAGAATGCATTCATGTTAAAAAATGCAGTGTTTTTGTATATCATTATTTGTTCTTTTCTTTTGACCGTCGTATTGCCTGTTCTTTGAATTATGGCTTCTGATTACCCCTTTTATATCTTCAAACATTTCTTTTGGATGTTAATGCAAAATTCAATATTTCAGTTATATTGTTCAAGACTGTAAGCATTTTATTTATGGTGGAGAAAACCGAAGAAACCCATTCCTCTGCCACACGTTACTGTCAAACTTTATCATACAATTGTATTCAGCACTCGCCATGCTGGGATACGAACTCGCTTTAGCAATTATTCAATCAACATGAGAGTTAAATGACAAGCAATGTGTTTCTGATATGCCATCCTCTCTGCACACTGTAAGAGTA
The DNA here is from genome assembly GCA_002080005.1 of Gigantidas platifrons. Classification (NCBI taxonomy): domain Eukaryota; kingdom Metazoa; phylum Mollusca; class Bivalvia; order Mytilida; family Modiolidae; genus Gigantidas; species Gigantidas platifrons. The sequence goes on along the minus strand of MJUT01041155.1, from coordinate 403,037 downwards.
TAATGTAGCAAGTTCAACTTCCGCACATGGAGGGGTGTACTCGATATAACTTTTTGTAATAAAGTTTGCAGTGATTTGTGGCAAGTTAGTGGTTTATCTGGATGTTCCACTGAGTAAAACTGACTCCAAAGATGTAATTGAAAAATGGGCTTAAACCACCATAGCCAAGCCTAAACTTATAGTTTATGTAAAGGGATCCTACATTTTAACAATTGTTAACAATGTCTTCTTTTAACAGTTTACATTATCCAGGCATGTGAGTTAAGCATATGTGGTTCGTTTAGACATGTGGCAGAATTATCCTTCAACAGGGAAAAATCGATTTTCTGCAGGTAATTTACCAAATAGTCAATTTTAGAATATTCTAGCATCTATTTTGTTATCTTCTTCGCAAATTTATTATGAAATTACTAGATAAAGCGAGAAATATTGAACAAAACACATACATGATTAATTAGCAAAGAAGATAAGCAAAAAATATGTAAATGCTCACGAATAATTTTAAACAAATAGTATAAGCACAATTTATAAAGGTAACTTCAGACGTTTTATTGGATATTTTCTATTTCCTAGATTACATTGTCACATCTGTTCAAATACAAACATTACTATCTTACCTGTACTATAAAACAAAAATAATGGTAGCTGAATTAAATTGGCTACACGGAATAGTTTTATATGTATGTTTTGTAGATCGTTGTGTCCTTTTGTATTTTTTTCCTTTTGGCCATTGCGTTGTCTGTTCTTCTTCGATATACGGAATTCTGATTACCTCTTTGCAGGGGCGGATTCAAGGGGGGGGGAGGGGCGCACCCGCCCCCTAAAATTGGAAAAAATATGATTTTTTTGCGTAAAATCGTGATTTTTCACACGAAATACCCCAAACATTTTCGCGCCTCCCTCCGCTCGGCGCGATTTTGTTTAAGTGCGCCCCCTAACTTGAAATCCTGGATCCGCTCCTGCTTTGGTATCTTGAATTCTTCCTATATATAATACATATTTTTGTTGTGTTTTTTTTTATATTAAGGTCACTTGAGAATTACTTGGTATGTCTTCGGAAGTTATCTGGCGATTGTATCCATGACAACCACGTGCAACAGGTTCTCTCTAGATACAGTCATTCATGTAGGAGCAACATCGCATTAGACGATAATGGTATTTACAATAAATGTTTTGAGTCAAATAACGATTATATCAATCGTCGGTAAACCACAACGGATCACGCTCCGACTGATATCGACCCTCGGTGATGAGTGGAGAGAAATCGGTGGGTGAGCAGCTGTGGGTTACCGACGATGAATTAATCCTGATTAAGAGTTTGATAATTTGTGGGTGAGAGGTTTGTTCATCTATTTATTTTACTGTGCTTCTCGTTCTTGTGATCATTTAAAAAATGTTTTTGAATACTGCGAACTCATTTTTTTTATTCCAGGCATACAAGTTTTCGTGATCTTCGTTGATATCGCCAACCCATGAAACCTAGTCCTCACAAAAAACAAAAGGCATATTTAGGTCATAAACAAGAATAAAAACCATGAATTTCAATGTCAATGCACATCTCACTTCCCGNGTCAATCAACAAAATATTATATCATGTTTATTTTATTATTATAATAGTCCTTTATAAACTGTTTTGCAATCATAGATATGCATGAGTAATTACCAATGTTATGTTATTCAGTATTGGAAAAAAAATAAAATGAAATGGTCCGTTGCCCTCTCGTGAAGGATATCTGCAGTTTAAAAAATATATACAAACGCTCCATTCACAGTGTAACAGGAAGAAAAACAAGTACATTTTTTCCTTTAAAATGTCGTCGTCTCTCCGAACATGTATCGATGACATATATAAAGCGCATGAAAGGATTAAACCGTTTGTCCATAAGACGGAAATTTTTACTAGCACAACTTTTAATAATTTAATTGGAAGGAATGCATTCTTTAAATCAGAAAATCTGCAAAAAACTGGATCTTTTAAAGCGAGAGGAGCGCTTAACTCTGTAAGTAATAAGTAAAGTAAAAATAGATATAGTTTTAATTTCCATATTTTTATATATTCTTTATCGTGTTGAAATGTTTGCCTATCAACATACAAGGTGTAAAAGTTTGTAATAACGACCTGATGTTACATGAATGTTATAAATAAGAAATGTGTGCACGTATTTCCGCCTAGATTTTTTCTCCATTATTTGTGAATGTACAATTTGCAAGGAAGGCTAGATTTCATTGGATATTTTCCCCATAGCCTAATATATGAATAATTTATTTTGAATTTGTCATTACCGTTGTTTTTATCATTTTATTTTAAATCGATTTTATCTTTATTTTTATTTTTTTCATAATGATAAATTAAAGCAATAAAGATTTTGTCTAGAGAACAAGTAATCCTTAATGGTAGTTCAATTTCACCTATCTTCCACCAATAAAACTGACCCCTACGATACAACTGAAATATTGTTGAAAGTGGCGCTAAACACGATTACCCTTAATTTTACCTAAGCAATGAATCCCTTTAATAAAGCATTTTGAGTAAAAGTTAATAAGGATACAGTCAATCTGTCTTATGAGACTTTTTACCATTCAAAGGAAATCGGGTCAAATAAGACAGATGGTCACTTAATACAGGTTTATTCGACATGCAATGCAATGTGAAGAGACATTGAAATTAGGATCACATAATACAAGTTATTGCTTAATAGAGGTGGTCACTAAAGCAGGTTTGACTGTTTATCTTTTATCTTTCAAAATCTTAAAACTGACATATTTCTAGACAGTAAATATGAAGACTGGTGACAAAATGTTATCCACTGGGTCAGAAATCAAGTTTTGCAAATCTTAAAGATTAATGAAAAAGTGTTAGAGTTAGGGTTATGGTGTATAAGTTACTTTCAACAATTGTTTAGATATTTCGTGGCGGTCAGTTTTATTGGTGGAGTATCCGGAAAAAACCACCGACCTGCCGCAAGGCACTGACAATCTTTATCACATAATGATGTATCGAGTACACCTCGCCATTAGCGGGATTCGAACTCACAACGTTAGATATGATAGGCACTCATTGCACAGGTAGTTGTAAATCCAACTACAATATAATCCCCACCACGACTGCCCCTGTGGTGGTAGATACTGATTGCACAGGTAGTTGTAAATCCAACTACCATACGTTCACGACCACGACGGCCCCTGTGGTGANAGTCACGTGACCGAAAGCAGCCCCGATCGGAAGTATGCTCTGCGCATGGGCAACCGGAAGTTTCGCAATATCCGCCCTAGTGGGGCCCCGGAAGTGACGTCAGTGACCGGAAGATGTCCTGAACGCAAGTCACGGAAGTGATCGCGTGCCCATGCGTGGTTTTTCCCGCGTTTTTTCTTCTTACTAGAGTAGTAGTACAAGTAAGACAGTAGTACAAATACCATGGCTACCGGAAATGACGTGACCCAGAAGGGGTTCCCTTGGGTGCGCGCATGCGCAACTGCAATTGGGGGGTTCCCGACTTTCTTTTTTTTTTTGGTGTTTTGACCGGAAATGACGTTACACGTAGGGGGTTTCCTAGGGTGTGCGCATGCGGAACCGGAAGTTGGTCTTTCCCGCCCTTTTTTCTTACTAGTGTAGTAGCACAAAATGTAGTACAACTACCATGGCTACCGGAATTGACCGAAGGTCACGTGACCCCGTAGGAGATTCCCTTGGATGCGCACATTCGCAACCGGAAGTTGGGTTTTCCCGTCTTTTTTTCGGGTTGTTTCGGATATGTTGTGTAGTACTCCATGTCCGCGTTCTCATTTTTTTCCCTTTTTTCATTTTTTTTTTTGCAGGAACATGAAATATTTTTATAAAGTCACACAAGTAACGTTATATTTCAAACGTTTTTTTTTAAGTACGGGAATATCTGAAATATACAACTGATATTTTTTTAAACATTGCGATTTGTAAAAGACGTTCGGAAGTAGCATGGCTATTGGATGTGACGTGACCCAAGGTCACGTGTCCCCGAAGGGCTTCCCTTGGGTGGGATGCGTGC
>MJUT01041155.1:383551-394218 GCA_002080005.1 Gigantidas platifrons | reverse complement strand
TTTGATAGGTTTGGAACACATTTTATACTTTATTTAGTACATCATGTTATAGTCTAGCACCTACCAAGAACGGTGAATTGCTCACCCTTCGAGACACCCGAGTTAATCCCAGTTCATACGGGTCCCGTAGACGGACAGACACATATTAAATCGTATATCCCCTTGCCCTCGGAGACGGAGTACAATAATCGGATTAATCTCGTTTTTTTCGTTTTTTTTGCTGTTTTATATTGTTTTTATTCGGTATTGTGATCAGCCTGTAAATTACGTCAATTTGTAACTTGAAAATGGGTTACCAATACTTCCCCAGAATAATAAAAACGTTGATTAAAAAAAATGATCCTCGTCCCCATAGGATACCAAGATCGTCGTCCCCCTACACAACATGATGTTGTTATCGAAAACAATGTTAAACCAGGTTTTCACAGGGTTTTGAGGATACATGAACCTTTCCCTTTGTTAACGTATTTTTTGGAGTAAAAATGATGGGCTTAATTGGTGTAGGAGTGCCAAATCGAGTAAAGTACCAGCTAACACTGTCTGAATACTCTACCCTGTCGTATTTTCCTGGAGTGTTTGTATATTTCCGGAGCGTATTGTGCATGGAATTTGGACTACATTAGTTCCTAATTAACCCTAAAGTTCCGTTATATACTTCTTGTAGTCCAATCTAAGTAAATACAAATAGAATATGCCTGAGAATGCAAACATAACTGCTTTCTGCCGCTTCAAAATCACCGTCCCCGCGCGATGCCGATCGCCGTCCCCATATGTTGTATTGATCACGGTGGTAATATAACGACTGGATTATTCGGGTTACACTGCAGGGTAAGTGTTTTTTCTTATTCGTAACATATAAGAAATATTGTAAATGATTTTAAGGTATATTATAATCATATAAAATTACTTCTAAAAGTAATTCTCACTGAATTTTTTTTAAAGCATATATTTCAAGCGTTATCAGAATGTGGGCGTGTCGTGAGAAATATTAACCAATCAGATGACAGATAATTTTCATTTGCTGCTGTGTATTTTTAACAATGGCTTCCAACATTTGAAAGGATTTATACCGGACTGTAAAACGTGAGTTACTGCTTTTCGTCTGCACTATGTGAACTGTTCTGGTGATAGTTGAGTCGAAGGCGTTCATAGGTATTTACGACAGTCAGGATTTATGTGGATATTGTCCGTAATTGTGCTCTTTATTCTTGGAGTTTTACCGTTGACTGTGTCCATAGCAAAACGTTGGTGACCTATTTTGGAGCAAAGTTTCAAGTTTGTAGGGGTGCTCTGACTTCTAGAGTGATTTTTTAATATTTTTTTCAAGCCTGAAATAGAACTGGTAGTGGCTTGGCTACGTTGGTCGTTACATCCCTTGTTAGTATATAGGGTATATAGGCCGCGTGACCTCTATGAAAGCGATTCAAGCCCCTGTGCCCTGGATCACAAGTGACGTAATTTCAGATTGGTAGCGTGTTCAGCTATTATGAAGCATGTGCTCAACAAGTTTAAATCCTTAATTTGTTCAATCGAATGTTGATTCAGACACAATAAATGAATTTTAATCTGGATGTTTGCTCGATCAAGAGTGCACTTTCGGTTTTGTTTTCTTTCCCTCCCCCCAAGACCAAGTTATGCTTGCCAAAATGTCGCCACGTGGCGTGATTCTGTACATACACACAAAATAATATTAAAATTAAATGATGCCACATCCTTATCTAAGACAATATTAAAACATCAAAGTCCGGGCATGGGATTTTGTTGAAATAGTACTGTGAACACGTGCTTTTTGAATGACATTGCATCAGCCATCAGACACGTTGAAATATGATTCATAATTTGTAAGACTATAGATATTGATTGTTTCAGCGAACTGATATATTTTGTTAATAGTGAGTAATGTTGTAATTGTTTAAGTAAATTATATTCATTGGTATTACTTCTTGTAATTTTATTCGCCACTGCTTCCCTTCGGCCACAGGTTTGTGGAAGCCAGTCTGCACACACACTTTTGCATACATACAAAATGTATTATTGTAGACTTATTTGCTTGTATATGTTTTTTAATTTCTGACAACTTTGTTTCACTGATTTTATCACATAATGTTGCATCGAGTACACCTAAGGAATAGTTGTTTTTTGTTTGTTTTTCTTTTATCGTAACTTCGTAAGTATAATTTTAGTTGTAACAATATAATTTGTCCTAAGATATTCTTTGTTAAAGGACTAAGGAATTGTCGTACAATAATCTTAACTGAAAAAATTAGGAATTTTTGTGAAAAGGGATAGAGATGTTTAACTGATGTGTACTTACAGTACCTTATTTCAGATGGTTAAATAATATGTACTAACTTACTATCAGATGTTAAACTGATGTACTTACCTTATCATCAGATGTTTAGCTGATATTACTTATATTATTATCAGATGTTTAGCTGATATGTAATTATCTTAATTTCAGATGTTTTGCTGATATGAACTTACCTTATCATGTTTAGCTGATATGTTCGTACCTTTTTATCAAATGTTAAACTGGCATGGGCTTATCCTTTATCAGATTTTTTCGCTTTATGAAGTGTCTTATTTTCATATGTTTAGTTGATACGAATGTATCTTCTTTTCAGATCAGATGTTTATCTTATATTTTATCTCAATTTCAGATGCTTAGCTGATATGAACTTATCTTATTATCAGATGTTTAGCTGATAATTACTGTCCTTTTATCAGAGGTTTTCCTGTTATGTATAAGCTTACTATTTAAATGGAAAAAAGCTTCATACTACTATTAGATTAATTTTCATGTGATTTGTTTGTCTAATCACTAAAAATGATTACCTAAGTCTTATTATTATCTTTATTTACCACACTATCACTAGAACTCAATTACATGTAGTGATGTACAGATAGAACTGATTAACACTATTTGCTCACCAGTGTCACTGATAGCAAACAAAATAAGAACAAGACAAACATCATCAATATCCCGCTTAAATTTCTAAAAGAAGGAAAAAAAAGGGGGGGCATAATTGCATTACAGTAAAAATAATAAAAATAAAAAGTTCCATTCCTATTTTATATAGATATAGCGGTGGTCGACAGACGTCCGACATCCAGTTTCCATACTAATATGAAAAAAATGATCTTGTGTTTTTGTGCAAAATCAAGATGAAATGTATAATAAAAAATATATGAACATACAAAACACGGTATCGTCTTGCTATCTAGGGATGGTTCCGGGTCCGTTCGCCCTAATTCCCATTCACCCTATAATCTGTTCGCCCTAAAAGTGGGACCCTGATAATTATAATTATGTAGGATATTGAAAATAATAGAAAAATAAGTGATATTTGATTGCTTATAGATATTAAATTGACAAATTTTTAATATGCGGCATGCTAAAGTTAAACATTTCAGTCCTTGGAATAAGTGAATCCAGACTCAGAGTCTGTAGAAAATGTAGGATATCAAAAATAATTGAATTATAAATGATATTTGATGGTGTAATTAATTTATAGATAATAAATTGAGAAATTTTAAATATGTGGTATGCTAAAGTGTATGTTTCGATAATGTCAAGACTACTAGTGCATAATTACAGAACCAAAGCCATCAATGAATGAAAATAAAGAGATCAAAGATAAACAATAATCCCCAATCAATAATTGTAAGTAAGTAAGTAAGTAAAACTTTATTTCAATTCGGCATGTAATATAAACAATCAAAAACATAACCTCTTGAGAGCTTTTTACCGAATATAAAAACAAATACATTAAAATTAAAACAATGCAATCAGCATGCAATTACAATATTAAAACATATCATGCAGGCAAAAAGCAGAAAGGGGGCTGTAAAAGAATCCTGAACAGAGGTCCATGTGGCAAGTGCCTCGCTGTCACCCTGTTCAGGACTACCATACAGTCACTCCATTTCAACATAAAAGCAGTACAAAACAAGCCAAGCATGAAACTAAAAACAAGCAAAAAGCAACTAAAAAACAGAAATTTAGACATTTAGTAATTTCCATAAAAATTATTTAACACCATTTAAAGAATAAAACTTTGAACATCTAAAAAATTGAAAAAGAAAGACATAGCATTACTAATAATTAAGAGATCTAAAATATATATATATATAGGAAAAAAAACATTGATCGTGAATCGGAAGCGAATTCTTTCGAAACAAATACTTTCAAACAAAGACTGCCAGTAGAAACACTTAAATTGAGGCAAGAAAAATAAATTATAGGCTTTTTATTTACAAGCAGAGTATCGGCAATCAGAACCAGTCCAGGACTGAACAAGGCTCCTAAAATGTGCGAAACTATTTTGTAATTATGAAATCAACAATCATTAATTTCAATTAAGCATTTCAAAACAATATACGTAATAATTGCTTGAAAATAACTTAATTAATTTCCAAAAGCTCATATATTTTTTCTTTAAATAAATATTTTTCTATATATCATTACTTTTGTATTTTAAATAAAAATATCCATTATGTTCATTAAAATATTTTTAATAATCAGGGCGAACGGGCCAACTTTTAGGGCGAATGTGTAGTTAGGGCGAACGAACCCGATACCTCCAGGGATGGGGGGTGGGGTCTGGTTAATGAGGATGGAAATTTCAATATACATTTGTATATATTTATTTATTTATTTCAGGGCACATCGTATCTAGTGAAATGGGACGGTTATCCATATACTGAGACAACCTGGGAACCACAGTTACACATTGATCAAGATTCTCTGCTCCAATATTTTCCCCAGACAATCCACCATCACCGTTTACTATCAGCAGCCAACACCCTAGAGGACACAATTCAAGATCGACTTAGACGAGGCAACCAACAAAATACTGCTATAGTCAGATTTGACATGGACATTTTCAGACATTGCTTTCAGAGCGATAAAGCCGTAATATTGAATTCTACAGATGACTTTTCAAAACTTCCTTTAAGTGACAGCTGGTATTACAAGATTGGCCAAAACGGAACTGGCATGAAAATCAAATTCCCTATTTTGCTGACACCGAAACTGCGTATGAGGAAGATATATCTTAGAATTGAAAACGAGGTCGTTTTGAAAACCAAGCCACTTGAAACACTATGTGTAACTTCTTCAACCTGTAACTTCTGAGTGAAGTGTTATATATATATCTATATATATTATAATAATATACTCTAGATACATATCTGTATATATGCTTAACGCATACAATTCTTTTATTATACTATTACAACTTAAGGATGTTCTATAAATGAAAATGTGAACATGTCCGACCACTTGTCACCATACAATGAATTGAAATTCAAAAGCGCTGTTAGCTTAGGATCGCGATCTCCCGTTTTAAAAAAAGATTTTTTATCGGAGAATAAAATATCTTTGACAATTGACATAACTTATTCTTTTTTACGTGAACTTCAGATGGCAAAGTGTGATTTTCCAGAACTAAGTTTTGTTTGGATATTGAACTCGCAATTAAAACCAATACATCTGAGACAGTGTAAACGACTTGAGGACAGACTGGGAAAAATTTGTAATGAAGTGTCAACAATATACAAACGAGAAGGCGGTGGTCGACAGAAACGAAAACTCAACGATAAAATGAAAAAGCTTGCTGTTTACGAAACAGAAATTGAAACTGTGTCAAACGTATATGCAACTGTATCCAAGTTTGAAAAAGATAAGGTCGAACTGGCTGAAAAATGTCGCTTACTGCTAAACGAATTAAATGAAGCAAATAAAAAGATTGCAGAAACTGAAAAAGTAATGTGACTGAATTATCTGAGATCACAAAAGAAAAAGAATTATTGCTTGATTGTTTAGGTAACTATAATTTAAAATGATCTTATTGGTAACTTATTAGTTTAACGGTGCAAATTAAAAATTCAAATGCATAAACTCGGACTCGTAAACTTTTAGAGCTTTTTTATTTTAAATATCAAAGCTATTTAGTAACATCTTGTGTTTATCCTGATCTATGATTATGTAAAAATACCCGTACATAAAATCACTATTTATCCTTCACTGGTTATATCTGAGCAGTCAAATTGCATTGACTGGATTTTGTATACGATCACGATCATAGTTTTTCATTTTGAGCAATGATATATAAGCGTGGATGCCATGGACCTAGCACACAATCAAAACCTATTAGAACGACATGTTTCTTTTCTTTTTAGACAATTTGACAATTTGACAGTTGTTTTTGGACTTTTTGACGTTACAGAATAAACACATCTTTACACCTACAATGTATTACATGTATTTTGTTTATTTTCAGGTGTGCACAACGAGGAATCGGTGTCTTATGAACATAGGGGAAAATGTATAGACTCTATGTCAAGAAGTCAAAAGTACAGAATAACCCCAACACTTAAAAGTAAAATTGAAAAAGCACTGTGGTTTGCCGATTCTTATGGTTTGCGCCCAACGTCTGTCAAACTATGCAATTCAGACGGTGAACCAGTAAGTGTGGAACTTGGTAATTATGTTCATTCAGATGATATAGAAAGAATGAAAGAAATTCTGTTTATTCTTGACAAGTTTAAAATAAGTGACAACGCTTATCGTGAAATAGTAATGAAGACGGGAGATCTGCCCAAACTTCATTCTATCGTCAGTCTTACGGAAAAAACAAATAACACATTTGCAATTAATCGTACTCCTGGCAACATTCCCGGTGCTTATGTTAGCTTGAGGTCCTAACTGACCGACATCATAAAAAACAGAACGACAAATCATGAAGACAAACTACAAATAAAAATTTCGGGAGATGGTACAAAAGTTACACGCATATCAAACTTTATTGTCATTTCATTTTCAATTTTGTCGGCGGAAAAATTGTCAGCAGATGAACAAAAGGTCCTTGCCATTGTAAAGTCTTCCGAAAATTATGACAATCTTTCTGCAAGCCTTTCCCCAGTTTTTTCTGAGATAAATGAACTTTATGTTAGTGGGAATATAAAGGTTGACGACAAATTATATGATCTGGACATTTTCTTTGGCAGCGATATGAAATTCATGCAAATTTGCTTAGGTCTTGGGTCATCTATACTGGCAAATACGCTTGTCCTTGGTGTAAAGTACACAAGAAAGACAGAGGAGACATGTCTAAACCATGGGACTTTTATCATTTAACCGGAAATGTCAGAACCATAAACGAAATTAAAGACATTTATAATTGCGCACAGAAAACCAGTTACGGCGTTAAACATCTACCTTTGCTGTCAATAGAACCTGTCAATGTAATTCCGGACGAACTTCACCTCTTCATGAGAATATTTGACGTTCTTATAAGGAATTTAATTGACGATGTGATTGACAAGGACGACAAAGCGAAAGTGAGGAAAGAACAAGGTGGTTACTTGGATTCCCTGGTTAAAAGTATACGGGATTGTGGTGTAACTTTTAGTGTGTGGTCCAGTAAAGGCTGGGGCGACTTAGACTGGACATCTTTGACTGGCAATGAAATGAAAAGGGTGACAAAAAAATTGCCAGATAAATTAATGTTCGTAATACACAATGACACACATGATGATACGGTAAAATTATGGAACATCTTTTGGAAATTATACTCTTTTGTGTGTTCTGATGAAGTTGAGAGGACCAGTGGCAAGTTACCGACAAACTTTATCACGTAATGTTGTACAGCTCGCCCTGATCGAGATTCGAACTCACAACATCAGTGTTGATAGGCACTGATTGCATAGGTAGTTGTAAATAAGTAAATCCAACTACCATATGATCACGGTCACAACGGTCCCTACTTTTGATCGAAGCGTATACATGTTGGATATATTCACCATCGAAAGGGAATATTATAATTTATAGTTTGCAAATTGTGTTCGCAGTCAAATATTGTATGCGAACTCTAAAGACGAGATTTTGATTGGTGAATTTCATTTTTTCAGTTATATCATGGAGAGTACAAATCATGTTTCAACGAGATGATATCCGCTTTGTACTATAGACAAACACGCTTAGTTGGATCTTTACAATGCCATCTCACTGGAACACGCTTTCGCTCCTTAATGCTGCGTGCTTAACAGAGAAGCAGCAAATACCAATTTTATAAGTCTTTGGTTGGACGCGAGCGGGACTCTAACTAGATACGATAACGTAACCCCCATTCCGCTTGTGCTCCATTTAGGGTTACGAATCGATCCCATTCAACGTATGGGAGCAGCACCCGGAGTGATTCACACCGGGTGGTTTTTTGTCCTAATTCCGTTGTAAGTGGTTGGAAAAATTAACGGGGGTGAAAGATAAATATATTTAGGTAAACCTTGAGGTGTTAAATAATCGCTGCAGCAATCCATGGTAGACTTATATCCATCTGAAAATTTGAATGCATGAAATCTTCTTTCTGTCCGACATTTTGTTTACAAGTTGCTAGTTCACGCGCACTTGCCTCGTTTTTGAGATATCCTTATTTGGATCAATTTTATAGCAAAACCGACTTTTTCGTAGTAACAATTTCCATATTTGGCATATATGGATAGGCTCCGCCCATCGCGAGAGTCTACGTAAGGTGTTATGGCGGACAAGTAACAATTTTCAAATACGAAACCGGTCTTGAAGATAGAAACAGGGATTGTAACACTTATTTCGTATCACCATTACTTAAAAATTGTTGGGAATAATAAGATATGACCAGATATGCAAAAAGAAAGTTGAAATATTCACGGAACGAAAATTTTAATTTTCTCCCATACGTTGAATGAGATCGATTCGTAACCCTAAATGGAGCACAAGCGTATCTAGACTCTAACCTAACCCGCAATCGAGGCGAGCACGTTAACCATTACCAGGGCATATGAGAGAAAAAACGAAACAAAAAGAAACATACAAAATAACCTTATGTCTAAGAAATATATACATGTACTAACCCCCAAAAGAAACTAACTTTTTTTTTTAAATCATTCGATAAATGACAAACAATAAATAATTGATTGATTGATTGATTGGTGTTTAACGTCAATAAATAATTGAAAATGACCGACAAATGAAATGTAGTATGCAGTTAGTGATTTAAGTGGGACAGGGGAAGTTACTTACAGAACAAATTAATTAAATTACGATGTGATGTGAAACTCTATATCTCTGTATATCTTTACACAAACATGTATGCGATAATCCCGATTTATCAATTTGATTAAGAGTAACCTCCCTTTATTTAAGTACGAGTTGTCTCGCTTCAATGACACATATTCTGCCATATGAGTTGACTGACACAAATGCGTCCTCAAAACCGATGAAGGTTGAAATATATTTAAATCGAAAGAATAAACATAAAGGAAGGTCTGTTAATTAAACAAACCCGTCATTTGCTTGCTACATTTATAAATTTGGGTTTGAAGTCGTGGTTCATTTCCGGTCATTTTTAGCATTTTGAGACCTTTGTAGGTACGGTAATGTATTCCCTATTCCGAACTTGCTGAACAAATGTGGACTTGGGGTTACCTAATTATCGTATTTAAACATCGTCAACAAAGTTGAGTTATATTCTGGTCTCATCAAAAAAAAATCGTGGATGTAGTTCAAATTTTATTCAGGTTCAGTGGGATCTCCGGCCGATCCATGCTAATGAAGTACGTGTTGTATACCCGACTGATGTCAAACCAGGTTTAAATTCTACCTCTGTATGTTTTTGGAACACAAGACCTCAACAAGTGATTTTGATTTTATGTGTGTGGTAGTTTTTGTTGGTTTTTGTGTTTTTTTGGTCGGAAAAGGGGGGGGGGTGGTGGTATGCGAATAATAAATATTATACTTTTTTAAGTGTAGTAAGTTTTCTTATCTTATGATGATGTGGTTGACCAATGATCCAATCCATGATCCCATTTTAATTTCCTCTTTTAAGATGAAGAACAACAAAATCAATTATCTCTTTCTTTGATTCTAAGTTTGTCATGTGATGTTATCTCATTATATTCCATATAGGTTATAATTTTAAAATATCACAAAATAATTTAACAAAAAACAAACAAAATGATTTACTTTAGTTAAATAAAGTAAGAAACTTTAGGTAAGTTTTAACAGGTGAACAGTAACAGTTTTTAATACAAGAGAATTCAAATAAAAAAATATAAAGTGCTTGAACTGTCTGCCTATATATCAATATTAAATTTACTTAAATAAGGGAATGCATAACCAGAGTGACATGAACTTACAAATAACCACTAGACAGAATGACTACCATTCATACACACATATTTTAAAACACACAAAGAATAGATACCATTCATTCACAAATATTTTAAAACAAAGACAGAATTACTTGTAAAAAGCATTCACACAGAAATGGAAAATGGAAACAAAATAACCTTTCCATTCAAAAAATTATTCTGCAATAAATTCACTTATTTCCTTTGCCTTTTTTTATATGGTGAACTTGGTCATTTTCCTCTGTGTGTATAAACACCATATAATTTTGAAATATTGGTGTCATATTTTATCTGTAAAACCTCCAATAGAATATGAAATATATAAGCTCTTGCTTATATTGAGGCAAATAAAGGTTAAAAAAATGGTGTCAAATGTAAAAGATCTAGCTGTAATGTAACCTAGGTTTTATTGATCTTTGAATTCAGCTTGGAAATTAAGATTAGAAATGATATCTTATATACAATTAACTTTGTCATATTGTTCTCTGTTATCCCTG
>MJUT01041155.1:314726-337888 GCA_002080005.1 Gigantidas platifrons | reverse complement strand
ATAAAAATTGTGTTTTCCAAGTACATAATTATTTTGTGGACCACGTTTTCCGTGTCACCCAATCACCAATATTGATAAACAAATCACCATAACCACATTTGTTCTGCTTTTAAATGAAAGTTAGCCATGTATATGAATAATGTTGATATATTTTTTTTCCCCTTTTCTCTTTTTCATGCAATTATTCAATATTTTCCTCCCACATTTATATGTTAGTTATATTTGTACAAAAACCTTACCATATCAATGATACAGCTCGAATTAGCTGTTATTTTTCTATTGCCACAATCCATGTATTTTTTTATTATCTGTTTCATGTATGTACCTTACTTACTTTTTAATTATGTATTGTATATATTTGTTCATATTTTTACTGGAGTTGAGATGCTATGTGTATTTGTTTACTATTTGTTAAGTGACCTGTCTTGTGTTCTCATATGTATAAATATTTTTGACAATGGTTAATGACATACAGTCATACCGCGCTTCAATAGGTCATTTTTACTGCAAAACGCATTCTGTGTTTTCTAAAAAAATATTTTTAATATTTAATAATCATTCCGTGTTATATATATTATTAATGCTAATAATCAGAATATGTTTCCAAAGATTTGTTAATTATTGTTATTCAATTTATCTGGAACTTCTATTACAGAACCCATTTTCAACATTTATAATTTTACTGCTGATACTACTTAGTAATGATGTTGAGCTAAACCCAGGCCCTACAAAAGAAGGCGAACTCTCTGTTTTTCATTTAAACACTAGAAGTATGCGTCATAAATTGGATTACATAGAGAGCATTAGTAACGAAGCAGATATTATATGTTTAACAGAAACACATCTTGATCAAAATATAACAAATGATGACATTTTTATAGAGGGATATAAACGATTAGTCTGGGATTATCGAAATGCTGATTTTGAGACGTGTAACGAATGTATATCCTCTTTTAATTGGAACTCAATTATATATCCAGAAAATAGCATGGACGAAAACTGTCAAGCATTTACAAATAAATTTATTGAAATAATTAAAAAGTGTGTTCCACAAAAAGAAGTTACAATCAGATTAAATGACAAAGTTTGGTTCAATTCGGAATTAAGAAAACGAGACCGACTTCGAAAACTGGCTCGTAGATCCAATAGTGATTTCAATATCAACAAATATAAGAAGCAAAGAAATCATGTAAATAATTTAAAAAAGCATGCTAAAGAACAATTTTATTTTAATGTTAATACTTTACTAGATGATTTTTCAAATTCTAATTCAAAATCCCACTGGTCATAGATTAAAAAATTAGTTAAATCTTCCAGCGATATATCACCAATTAGTCAATTAAAAAAAGAAAATAATGACCTCATCTCAGATGATTATGAAAAAGCATGTCTTCTAAATAATTATTTCTGTTCTATATCTACATTAAATGACAGTAATACACCAAAACCCGTCTTTCCTCTCAGAACAAATACTACAATTGATTTTTTTCATATTACTCTGAGTAAAGTACTTGATATTTTACAAATTTTAAAACTTGGAAAAGCATCAGGTTTGGATTCCATCAGTCATCAAATGCTTAAAAAAACATGTAATACTGTCTGTGTTCCTCTCTCTCTTTTGTTTAATTTATCGCTGTCTAAATCGGAATTTCCAACGCAGTGGAAAATCACATCAGTTATGCCACTCTTCAAAAAGGGAGATAACTCATTGATATCCAACTATAGACCAATATCATTACTATCAGCAGTTGGCAAAGTATTTGAAAGAATTGTTTTTAAGGAAGTATTTAATCACTTAATATCTAATAACTTATTGTATAAATTTCAATCATGCTTCATTCCAGGTCACTCTACCGTTCACCAGCTAATAGAAATCTATTACAGAATATGTATGTCTCTGGATGATCATTGTCTTACTACCCTCATTCTATGTGATATTTCTAAAGCANTTAGAATTTTAATATCTTGCCTGAAAAATATAAGTAACATTGTTAGTATGAATGACAATGTGATTACTTATTGAGTAAAAATATATTTTAATCTTTGTCAGGAGCTTGTATGAAAATGCATAAAATGTAAAGGTTGAGGAGCAGATTGCTGATACACTAAAGCATGCTCCAGCTCAAAAGGATGGTCCAAATTACAAGGCCGTAATATATTTTATAATAAGTCTATCTTCCTTTACCTTGTATTCAGTTTAACCATTAGTTTTTGTTTAATCTTTTTCCTGCTGAATGTATTTTGCCACTCAATATTTGAGACTTTTACAGAAAATGATGCTCAAATTACGTTATTGTTTTACTGCCAACCAATTATTTGTTTAATGACATGCAAATTAGTGAATATGACATCACTAATGAGATTGGCGAACATTCCTATAGGGGTATGGACATTTGTCAATTGCCAGTACCCCATCAGGCATGGGCTTAGTCAGAACGATATATTCGAATCCGGTGCTAATAATAATTTGTGATGAAATTATTTCGCTGAAAATTGCACTACCGACTTGTCTTTTTTCAGCAGGCTAAAATATTTTGTGTTGACTTAAATTTTTTATTTAAAATTCCGACTGTTCCGCGGGATTTCCCTTGTGATAAAAATAGTAACATTCTCGGAATCACTATCTCGTATAGGGGTATGGACATTGACCATTTGTCAGTACCCCGTCGAGTTGAGTTTTGGAGCTTCTGCAGATGATACCAACGCACTAAATTATCAAAAAATGCCGTTACAATGTGAAAGGCGCTAGAAAACCAATGCATCAATCGTGTATGTTCAGGTTTTGACTGATTTGAAATACACTAGCGAAGCAAATTCTTTTGTGTATTACACAAAAAATCGCACTAGTGCAAAAGGTAAAATTTCGCCATTTTAAAGTTGTAAGAGTGCTATTGGTTTGGATAAATAACACAATAGATGGGACAACGATCTATTGTAAATATTTAAAGTTCCACGCGACATCCTAATCAGATTAACTACCGGAGTCATTTAAATATTTTTATTACTCTAGACGACCATAAACCATTTGGGAAGGTCATAAACCACGCGGTGTTGGGTAGATCAGCTTGGGAGGATTTTGGGAGCAAAATCTGAAATTAACGGCGGCACACCGATATTCACCGAAATCGGGGGAAAACGATAGAGAATCCTTTCGCGTCGAGCTAACTGTATATCTATTTGTTTTTACTACAATGACAATGCAACACCTGTCATATCTAGTAGATTTCTTCCTTATTGAATATTGTTAGCACATATTTAAATCCAGTTACATTCTGTTCGAAACAGTTCAATTTTGAAACCCCCCCCCCCCTAATTTTGACTTACCTTACAGCAGGTTTGTTGATTAAAAAGGGTTTAGGTTCGATTGAATCACTTTTATATATCTATATATTAATTGATTATTCCTCGAGTTTTGTTCATCCATTTATATAGTATAGATTACTGTCATCTTTGTTTGCTATGATGAATGGGTTATGTTAAATAGGTTTGGATTGGTCTAATTTCTGTCAAGTATATTGTGATTGGTCTAATCGCAAAATATATGTATGGTTAAACCAGCAACGTTCCGGTGTCATACAGTAAACCTTCCCCCATAGTAGAACCCCCCGGAAGACTTACTATATAGCAAACCTTCCCCCATGAGGGAACGTTGACTATATAGTATTTATTCCGCATAGTAAACCTTCCTACCTAACCTACATTTTTTTTAATAGAAAAGCATGTGTTTTTCTACCGTTTAATCATAACTGGATATAATTAATGGTATATAACAATTAAAATTAACACGATTAAAAGGTGCTAAATTCCGAATCAATAGTAATTATCCGTATTGTAGGGTACCATCTCAGGTACATTTACTCAAAGTGATAATCGTGTTACATTAGTTTATGTGTACAAACACCTGTATTTTTTTTCGCAATTTTGCATTGTACTTTTACTGGATTATAGAGAGTTGTACATATCAGTATGAATTTTACTAGCTGCGGAACCGTAGCTCTTTATGGTCCTTTTTTTTTTTTTTTTTTTTTGGCGGACGGATTTTCGTGAATGGAACCTGTATTTATTGGTTGTAAAAATGCAAGAAGTGTGTATTATATCCGCTTTTTTCAGGAATAAAGTCCGAAAAATGAATAAAGAAAGTCTGATCGGCAAACGAAAGTACAAGTTATGTAAAATCCGTAACAGAACAAGACTTCTCCGGCATCCGATTTGCGTATTATACGATGGTGTCAAAGGTCGCAAATTCCGCAAGTTTTTGTATAGGGAAAATCCGGAGTAGGCGGGATTAAGCTGTAATCAGATATTTGTTGTAATAAATAGAAGGATATTAATAATTTTGCATAAATAATAATGTAGTGATAGAAAAATATTTGAGGAAACGAAACATACACAATTGGCTACGCACACTTGGCGTCCGATCGCCAGAAACCTCATGGAAAGGTGCGACTCAATCGAGGTCGCAAATTCCGCAAGTTTTTGTATAGGGGAAATCCGTAGCCCTATGGTCCGCCAAAAATAAGAAAAGAAAAAAAAAGGACCATAAAGGGCTACGGTTCCGCAGCTAGAATTTTTCCAGTAATTGTCATGAGTATAGCTGAATGCTTGTTTGACTTGTATATATTTTTTCATGTGTTGTGACTACAATTGTCATGACAAATGTTTTTTGCATATTTATTTTCAATATTAGCTAAATATAATAAGTTCAATGATTTTATTAATGAATTAGACACTTTGAATAATTGACACTATTGGAATTATTTTTCTTTCTCCATAAATTATTGAGCACCACTTGTTAAATTATTAAGTAAATCCAACCTTCAAGNCTTAAGACATTTGCCGATTTCCTGAAAGTTGTGGATGTGAAAAGTTTACTCCCTTCTTTACCAGAAAATGATAATATCACATCGGTAGGAAACACATGGCGTGATATTATTATACAGAGCCTAAATTTATCAGATGGTTTAACAGCACGTAGATGGATAGACAGTTTTAACAAAAGTCCATGTTCAGATTCTATTAGAGATGACCCAGTATATACTTCCTTATATAACAGAGTCTCAGATGTTTCTTCTTCTCAGTTGTACAGTATATTACATTGATTCTGATTGTCTGAAGGGTCTACAAGGTTTTACGGTGTGTTCATTTGAGATTGATATTAAAATGATAAGAAACTCAAATTACAGTTTAATTGGTGCCGGATACAAGATTAAAAAAAACATAAACACGAAAAGATTTTGTTCTGTGCCAGTGTGTTTTTTCCTGTTTTTTGTTTTTTTGTTTTTTGTTGTTGTTTTTTTTTTTTTTTTTGCCATGAATCTTGATGTTGTCATGATATATTTCCCACTCTTTGTCAAAATTGTTTTGATATACTTTTTAGTTACAAAATGTATTTTATTTTGTTTTGAAACTACTTTACTTTGAAATTTTTATCAAAAGAATTTAAGACCTCCCTGACTTTTTGTTAGATTCAGAAGTATTCAGACAAAAGATATAACACTTTTATTACCTGAAGATTTTGATATTTATATATTTATATTGAAAGTATACTTTTCTAGTACAAAATGTACCTTGAAGAAACTGTATCTGTGGTGTAACTTGCAGGGTTTCAGATTACCATCGGTCATCGGCCATTGGCCGAAAATAAATCAAAATGACCGAATATTTTTTGGTCAAGCTGACATTATGACCGATTATTTTTGCTGACTTGTGACAAATTGACCGATGGAATTTTAATGCAATCAGACCAGCAGCGATGTTTTTAGTCTGGATAGTGTTTACTGCGGCAGCTAAAGTTATTACTTCCCATGGTAAATGCATTTTGTCTGTTTTAGTCCGGTTATTCCCAATACTATAAGGACTACTGCAAGCTAAGGTTGCACTTTTATTGGCCACTTAGGGTGAAAAATGAAACACCTTTAATCATTCCAAATCTTAATTGTTTTTGAACACAAACATCATACCTACAAGATTCCAACTGATTAGGGATAGTTTCCATCATTTTGATTAAAAAAGTATATTTAAAGATGATGCTGTCAAAAAATCTGTACTATGGGACAATCACTTATGATTATTATTATTTTTTTCCTCTAAAGACTTCATCAATTGTTTTATCATATTTTCAAATCAGAACTAGCTTGCTTTCAACACTATAGAACAACCAGGGCTTTCTGGGAAGATATCTTTTTATAATTTTCCCATTTTTCAAGCTGCCTCAAAATAATTGAAAAAATTGTTGATTTTTTCTCTTTAAAAATCACAAAAGCTAAACTATTCTTCATTTAACATAGTGATTATGAAATTTTACTATTCTTTTAACCAATGAAAAAAATTACTACGATATCTGATACATAAAATTCACAATAGACTATTTTTAAAATGTTTGATTTTCCATATTCTTGTCCCATACGTAAGATTTAATTGACCATGTTTAGTAAAATTAAATGAAACAATAACATTCTATATTAAAATCTTCCAATTGTTTCAAAGAAATAAGGTGATGAAAATTGTAAACTAAACCTTTTACATAAATTTGATATAAAAACGATGAGAAAGAATCACCAAAAACATCATTTTTTGCCAACAACACATATATTTTAACTCCTGTTTCTTGCAAAAAGTAAACATATTTTTTACTGAATAAGCTGATTACATTATGTCTACATTTTCATACATGCCAACCCTCCAGAGACTAAAAGCGGTAGGGGGTCTGGGGTTTACGTATCGTATAAAGAATTTTATATGTATAAAAGTATGAATTATTGTATTTTTACAATTTTTAGAACTTATTGAGAAAATTACGTATTTAGAAGGAATGATTGGCTAGCTATATGATATCCAACATTCCAACTTTCCACAAGATTCCAACAAATCCAACAAGTGACGTAAATTTCGTTTGGGAAAACGCTGAGTTAGGGAGTCTTGCTTAAAACTTTGGATTGAATAGTTCGTATAATTTTTGCTCTTTCGAATTTTTGTAAAATTGGCTAAATTCATGTAAATTGTGTTCGAATATTTGAAAAGTTAACTAAAACAAAACGGGAAAATGTTTTCTTATTTTTAAACGTCGATTTTCATTTTAGCGGACTCTTAAGGAGCCGGTTTCCTAACTTTTGATCAGTTGCCTTAAGCAGTTTGTTAGGTTTACTTTTAAGATTTGATTTAATTTAGCAAGTTGATCTTGATAGCAAAGTTTGATTTAATTTTCATACGGAACATTTTGTTCCCCCTATTGTGAACAGTATGCGTTCACCAGTCTTATTATAAATAGGCATAACTAGGAATAAATAGGACAATATTTGGCTTTAGTACACGGCTTTCACAAGGAGTGTTTGCCACTAAATGATTTCAGTTTAGAAAGGATCTAAACTGAATTTAAACTCAAGTGTTGATCTGGGAAGGACATCACTCTTTTAAATTTTTGACTCTTGTGTTGATCCAGGAAGGATCTGGACTTCACTTATATTTTTGTGTGAATAGCTCATAAGGAATCAGCTATATTAAAATTAATATTGTTGGAAAAGGATTCTGACAAACTTCATAGAAATTATTAAAATACATATTTAATGTTTACACACACCTGTAGTTAGACTTAGTAATTGTTAGGTACAAGACTCACCCCTTTTTACATTATTTAACCATATCAGTCAGCTACCTAAGCTTTTATTTTTGAATCACATGAGTTTTATTGTCTGAGCAGTGGACTGGACTAACACAATTTTATTGAAACATTATAATCTGTTGAATTTGACGTTGTTGTACAATATTGATATATTATGTTGAGAACATGAATAAAACATGGAAATATACAAATCTTGCTACTTTAGATACCCAAGTATAAATAGTTTGCATTAAAGTTTTATCAATTGATAGTCGCTTGTGCGCTACAGTATGAAGGGGGAATATTTACTAAATAGAAAAATATTCTGGGGGGGGGGGGNGATCGGCTATGGATGGGGGAATGGTTGCTATATAGTAAATCCGCCCCCCCCCCCGGGGGAATATTTACTATATAGTAAAGTATTCGGGGGAAGGTTTACTATATAGCAAATATTCCGAGGGGGAATGTTTACTGTATATTAGTAAACATTCCGGGGGAAGGTTTGCTATGCGGAAGGTTTACTATACGACACCGAACACAAAGCGACTAACATTACATTGCCGACTAAAGGTCATGAATGAAACATTTTTATACAGCAATGAAAACACGTAAATGAAATTTGATTGTTGGTTACTGTACTACGGTGATTATTTATGACACAAGTGCAGTAGGTCAATATACATCAATATTTTGGTTTTTGTAGCAAAATCAATTGCATAACAAAACAAAAGATTTTTCGTTCAAAGAATATTAAGTGACAACCTTGACCGAGTTGTCATCAGTTTTGAGAATCAATGCGTTCTTCGGTGTACTCTATTACCTTTCAAATAATCATGATTCAATACAGATTGGTGTAAATGTTATTTCTGACAGAAAAACAAATGTCTCCCTCCTCACCATTTTTTAAATGAACTATTCATGTCAAAAAGGGCAACAACTCTTTCAAAAATGGGCAGATCAAACGGATGTAACTATTCATATAGAATTGTACATGTTAATAGGCAAGCATGCAAAGTTTTGAGGAATTCGATCATTAAAAGGTAAGAGGATTTAAGAAATAAATCATGGAAGCTAGAATGTGTTGGGAGTTTTAACATGGTTGGCGGATATTAGTATTTTATCCCGAGCAAGAGGCGAGGGGTAAACTTTACTAATATCCGCCAACCCATATTAAAACTCAAACACATTCTGGCTTCCATGATTTATTTCGATTCTGATATGTATAAGAATACGAATACGGTAGTATACTTTGATTGGAAGACGGTAATTTATATTTACGTTTGCGGAAAATGTCGCACACAATTTCTGCTGCCAATGGAAAAGTCATTCACATTCACCGGCGCATGTGCGAATGAGATTATACCATCGATAAACCGCTCGTTTGTCTACAAAGCGAAAGAATGACATCATGTTAGAATTGATGGTATAATCTATTCTAAGTCAAAATGGTAATCTAACAGACCGTGGACCTAAATTTGTAATGGTAATTAAGCCACTCTTCATAATATGGTATTACAATTGTAAGCAAGCATGCAAAAGCTTTTAGAAATGCACATTAAAACTGTAGGAGTTACATGTACAAACTATTTGGTGAAGCATTTTTTTCTAAATCAAATAGGGTAAATAACTCCTTAAAATGACCTGATAAAATTGTCATTAACATATGCGAATTTTTATATTGTAATAAGTACATGCAGTACTAAGCAAATACAATTTTGAGGAATTCCCATTTAAAATGTAGTAGCACGAACGAATAGGGATAACACAATATTCAATTTCTTTTTTAAAGATAACTAATAATAATACATTAGTGTTCTCCATTACAAATCATATGATACATATATAAAACAACATTTAAAAGTTACATGCATGATGCAGAATATAATAATACAGTTGTACACATATTTTGAGAAGTTTTTCTTATTTCTAATGCGTCCCTAATGAATTTATATAAATAATTACATTCAATAATATTTTTTTGGATTTAAAAGTTTAGACAGTAAAAAATAAGTATTATGAAAATCTTTTAGATCTAAACCATGAGACTGGAAAAAGGTTTTCCTTATATTGTTATATTTATGGCATGATATCAAAAAATTTTCTTCTGTCTCTACTTCAGTACAGAATTTGCAGAATCGTTCTTCTCTTGGAATTTTAGGTTTATTATATATTTAAACAATGAACACTGATACGTAGTTGTGTAATTTTACTTTTTATACTTTTGCTTAGATTGGTTTCAAGATAGAAGGGAACAAAATTTGATGAAAATTTGAAATAAAAACACAGGACCGGACTTTAAGCAAAAATAATAATCCAGGATTCGTTTTTTTATTAAAAAAAAATCCAGGACCCCTGTGTCCATGATTTTTTTGTTTTTAAAGTTAATAATATAAAATATTGACATCCACACTTGCCTTTTGGACAGCACATTTATGTGTCCACACTTGCCCTCAGGCAACACTTGTATTCTATAAGATTATTTCTGAAAACATTATTATCTGCCAAATCTTTGATATCAAGTTTAGGTATTTTAAATATTTTATTTAGTGTAGAAAACCAGCATTTTGAGTTTTCTTGAGCTAAATTTTGATCTGTGGTAAATGCACTATATAATATTCTATCTCTATTTATTTTACCTAGTCTCATATAATAATTATACATTAAACATAATGAGAAAATCAACATTGGACTCCTATTACATTCAAGTCTACTCCCCATATTTGATGACTGTCTTTTGACTCCAAGTATACATTTCAACATCTCATGTTGTAATTTTTCAATTGGTAGATTGTCTAAATTATTTAAATTGATGTTGTAATCTGACAACCATATTTCACTACTATATGTTAAAATAGGTTTAAGTAGACTATCAAAGAGTTTAAGACAGGTTCTCAATGGTACCTCTTGGAAATTATTAAATTTACTTTTAACAGAGAAAAAAGCTTTTAGTGCTTTATTATAGAGATCATCTGCGGCATGTTTAAGATTACCATTGAAATAAAACACAATGCCTAAATATTTGTATTTTTCAACAAGTTCAATTTGTGAATTATTTAGAAAAAAGTGATATTTTGAATAATCTTTTTTACCTTTGCTAAAAATCATTATCTTGGTTTTCTTCAGGTTAATTTGTAATCTCCATGTAATACAGTAGGAGTTAAGTTTGTTAAGACAATGTAGGAGACCTTCTTTATTTTCTGATAATAGTAACAGATCATCTGCAAATAGTAGATGATTAATTTTATGATTTCCTAGATCTAATGGATATGATTTGTCTTTGTCATCAAAACGTTTACCTAAATCATTCAAAAAAATTTAAATAATGTAGGACTAAGACTTTTTAATTGGTGTGGTTACAAAATTATTCTTTTTTTTTGCAGAAAATTGTGTTCGAATACATATTTTTTTATAACATTAAATATATTCCTTTTAATTCCAACTTCTCTCAATTTGAAATACATAGCTTCTCTCCAAACTGAATCAAACGCCTTACAAAAGTATACAAAACATACAAATATAGGTTTTTTTTTAGCTTATGTAAGTATTTATTTAACAGTGTTTTCAAAATAAATATTTGATCTGTAGTTCTGTAATCTTGCCTAAAACCGGCTTGGTTATCTTCAATTAAAGTGTTTTCTTCTAGGTAATTAGAAATTCTATATATGGTAGTATTTTGGTAAATAGCTTTCCTAAGCAGCTTCCAATACTTATTCCACGGTAGTCATTACAATCATAAAGGGAACCACTTTTATGTAATGTAGTGATATCTAGTTGAAATATTCCACTGATACCAGATTCAAAAATTTTGTTAAAGAGTTTAACCAATGGCAATATTGAGCTTTGTGCACCATATTTTAAAAATTCATTGAGAATAAGGTCAAGACCTCCACTTTTAGTATTTTTTAAAGATTGTAAAGCTTTTCTCACTTCTTTACACGAAATAGGTGAAATTAATATTCCATAATTACATGATAAGGGAATTGTTCCCATCTTGTATGATCTATATTATAAACGTGAATGGTGTTAGTCACACTGACGTCATTGTCTTGTATCCGTCTGTATTGCATATGCAAAACCATGGATTTTATTAATAAGATCCAATCTATTCTTAGTTTATGTATAATGCCTAGTTTATACATCTCATTATTTCATTCTCCTTGTAACCCCGTTTGATTAAGTTCCACTTGAACTGTGTAAGCATATGCTGTAAGTCATCCTGGTTGTGAAGTGTTTCTTATGTATCTAATGACCTCACCCTTTATGAAAACCAAAAGACATGTCGATTATGACAGCTGTTTCGATGCAGATAAAGAAATGAGCTTGTTCGCTTAAACTATGTTTTCATATCCAATATGCTATCATTAAAAAATATTTTCCCTTTGTAAATATCTACATCAAGTTTTGTGATAGCAATTTGTGAAATTTGTGAAATTGCATGCGTAAATTTAAAAAAACGGTTGACGATTGTTAGCCATGTTAAAAAATCAGGGATGTCATTGATATTTCCATTGTATATCATGAAGCCGTCATCACTGTATCTGCCGTAGAAAAATATGTTTTTTTCTACCTTTGAACTTTGAAAGAATTTCTTTCATAAAATGGTACATAAGAATACCACAAGCCTCACATGGGGGGATGACACCAATCGCGGCCCCTATTATTTGTTGGAATACAATTTTGTCCGTTGAATTCAAATATATTGTTTTCCAAAACGGATTAAGGAGATAAATTAAATAGTCTGTATGTGGGCATTTTATTTTGAAATTAGCTTTGTCAAAATCATCATAGGCTATTCTGACAGCAGATAATATTTCATTAATTGGACAGTTTGTAAATATTTGGCTTATGTCAAAGCTGCATAACCAACAATCAGCAGGTGGCTTTATATTTTCAATTTTGTGGATGAAATCAACCGTATCGGCATGAAAGTGAAACTGAGAGTTCACTTTCTTCCGACTCCGAAAGCCATGGTGATGTCTGTGAGTCGTTAAGTTCCATTTATTATTGTCAAATCTGTATTTTCTTGCTTCGACGCTTCTTTGTTTATCAGAACTGGTACACGGAGTGACGTCACACACTGTTTATGGTAATCTCCGTGGATTGTCGTAATTGAGATCGGAAGTACTCCTAGACAGGTGAATATAAAACTTTCAAAGTACGAATTAAGCATGCAAACGAGCATATTTTTTAGTCGCGTTATTTGCATTGTGCTATGCATTTACCAATCTATTAAAACGTTATCTTTAAAGAATTTTACAAATTTCATTGGTATGGCCCTTTAAGTATATGATAACCACAGTCTAGGAACCTGTACGCCTGAAATCTCTTATTGACGTGCTCTTCTGTAAACTGCATTACGATTTCGATGGAATTCGACATCTTACACTTTCACGGCAGGTAAGTTTTTCTATGTTTTCATTACAGATATGAATACCTCAGCATTGCTAAATAAATAGACATTTTAAAATACAAATTTAGCACGTCAATCAGGGTACAGACAGTTTTCAAACGCGACGTCAAACAGACATACATAGCTATACAGCAAACAGCCGACAGTACATTCATTTTTTCAATCCAATTTTTTAGTAGGAAAAATTATGTTTTCTTTATCGCTTATTTGTAAAAAGAATGCTTCTCACATCCAAAACAACCCATGCAAATACAGTCTAAATTGGATAAAAAATGTAATTTTTACCTTTTCTGGTAGTAAAAACAAACGTTTGATACTCCATTCTGAATTTGTTGCGTTATTTTATCCAAAGAAACTTTAGCGTCCGTTAGAGTAATGAATCATGTACATTCTGTAACTTTTTTTTTACACAGATATATTGTATCTGTCGATGATAAATTCTGAAAAACTTGCCTGCCTTGAAAGCGTGGGCAGTCGATTTCCACCGAAACCGTAATGCAGTTTACAGAAGAGTACGTCAATAAGAGATTTCCGGCGTACATGTTCCTAGACTGTGATAACGTACGTTACAAAACGGTTTACACACGATTGAAAAGTCAAAGGCTACATTTGAAGGGAAATCCTTGTATTGGTGTATACGTGATTTGAAAAAAAAAGAACCATTACATTTTAACATTCTTTTGCAAGTTTATATCAGGAATATAAGATTATTCATTGTTACATAATGGGGCCACAGTTATTTAATGGTTGCGGGTGCAATAGACTGGAATATTTGCCCTGAGGTCCTGGGAATGACCAAAGGTTCTATTGCACGAGGCCATCGGCCGAGTGCAATAGAACCTTTGGTCATTCCCAGAATCAAAGGGCAAATGTTCCAGTCTATTGCACCTGAAACCATTAAATAACAGATTTATTACCTAATACCTTACCAAGAAAGTGTTTTTCTTTATGTCAGCGAAACATTACCAAGTCCTAATTATTTTGTTGTTTATGCCGCAGACGACCAATTGCGAGTCGATTAAACAATGAATGCATTGATTGGCCAATCGGCAAAACTGAAAGCCAATCAGAAATCGTGTTCAAAGGTCAGCTCGGGTCGGTGCTATAGACGCCACGTGCAGAATATCGACAGGCCAATTTTAATAGCGAAAAATATGTAATACTAAATTTTGACTCAATAAAACAGAAAAATACACTTTATTAGGTAATAAAATGATTTACAATAAAACATAAAACATTAGAAGGATAAAAATATAACAATACAGACAGTTTGATATTGAAATTGAGGTCAAATTTGTGGTCTTAAATAAAAAATTTCTAGCATTGGAAAGTAACCACCCGAATTTGCGTTAAAGCAAAAAGTAAAAATAAGAATTTTGAGGGCTGATAACTTCAAGCAGACGATTTTTTCTTATATGCCGTTAAATGTAGGTACCCCTTCCATGAGATATGAGTGTCACTTATATTAAACTTCAGGTGAAACCTGTATAAACGCTAAAACAGATTTTATTTAACATAGAATGCCATGTGGAATTATTTAGTGGTATTACTCCAACATCGTAATTTCCAAAGTGTACAGCAAAAAACGAATGTGAGAAAAATATCCAAATAAATATGTTTTTTAATGAAAAATTGTACTTTCCAACAGTTAACGTTAACCACGTATAGAAATTATCTGGCAGTAATTATCAAAATGTACTATATACTTCCATTCAAGCCACGTAGCAGAAAGATAATTATCAATACACACATGGAAAATTAGACCCATTAATGAGGGCATGTGATAATACGTCTCTTGAGAACATCTCTTCTTTTTCCAGTCCATGGTCAGTTTTAGATCGATTGCTGAACTATCGACGTCACGGACTCCTCTAATCTATATAATCCACAGCCCTTTTATTTAGCCATAAGATTTATATATTAAAAATTATTGGGTCAAGATTTATTAACCACTTAACCTTGGAGATAAGATTGACCTCTTTAATAAGATTATATGGGTCAACATACTGTTAAATTGTCTGTGATATCATGGAAGTTCCTTGATAACAAAATACCCCCCCCCCCTTCCCTAAAAAAAAAAANAAAATAAAAAATAAAATAAAATACACATTAAGTACACATTATGACTTAATTACAAAATAAATTAACATAATTTATGTCAGCCACACCCTATTTATAATTTTTACGTGTTTTCAAACATATTAATTTTGATTACATTTAATTAGACTAGCTATAAGCATGATAAATTAAAATATATCGTGGTTCACACAGAAAACATAAATTTGAGTATTGCACACCCACGCTTACAAGTGCACGTGTTATTCAAATCAAATCAAATCAAATAGTTTTATTGATGAATTAACCACATGTTGGCGTACATCAAACAGTAATAAGACAATGTACTAACAATAATAAATGACATAAGACAGAGATGTATGAATTTGTACAAAACATTAAACATATATGAAAAAATTATTAACCTGTGTTTATATCTTCGTTGCGAATAGCATTTGCTACTTTTAAGAATCTGCAAATGAGTTTAGCGTTTTTGATATTACTGGGATTTAGAATGTCCTTAATGAGATCTGCGTCAACCCTTGTAGTGTGAAATATTTCTTTATAATCGCTAGTAAGTCGCAGATTGTCAAACCTAGAACAATATAATATGAAATGAGATTCATTTTCCACAGATGTTGGGCAGTGTTTGCAAAAACGTTGCTCTTTAGGAGTGTTATTGTAGCGACCTGTTTCTATTGCGAGGGAATGAGCACTAATCCTTAGTTTTGTCAAAAGAGATCTCAATTCTTTTGCTAAAGGAAATTCAAGGTACTTTTGAAATTCAAATTTCCCAAAAATAGTACTATAAAAATACAATTTACCAGTTTTATTTAGTTCAATATTCTTTAAACAATTTGTTAATTTATTTGTGTAATATTTTTTAATATCTGTCATAAATTGAGTTTCAGATATTTCTAGTGTTGACAAGTTGAACTTTTTTTTAAGTGTAATAATAGATTTAGACCAAGATTTTTTTAAGGATTTATCTTCAATGAATTCAATGTTATTCAGTATATTGATCGGTCTGTCTGTAGTGTCTAACAGACACATGACATATTTTAATGGTGAAGCATTACGTTTGATGAAATAGTGAATTAAGCACATTTGTCCTAAAAATGTAATTGAAAAAAAATGCTAAATTACCTTGTACACGTAGATCAGTGGCTAGTTCCTTGAGCTAATGGTAATGATTTATTGGATGTCGGGTCACGCTGTTATCTTCTTGACAGCACTAAATTCCCATTGACTGGTTATCGTCTATCCATTCACAAACACAAATACTCCAGATAACGAATCGTGATTTGGAATATAATACCGAATGGAAAATGTTTCTCTGAAAAAGGGGGAGGGTGATAGCTGATGAGTGGGCGATGTCCATCTTAATAGGATTAAAACAATCCTCTTAACAGCTGCTACAACAAAGAATGTAATACACTAGGTGGGTTGACTTTTGGTGAAACCTGGTACGGGGTGTAGCTGTGGTTTAAATTGAAAAACACCAACACCATCGTTTTTGTATTCCAGCTACAGGAAAACCCTACCCATTCATATGCTCGCTTGACGAATTGGTGGCCCATTCATATACATAGGAATGATATCCTACATACAATACGCCATTGAGATAACAAAATTAACCGATCGAGATACATTTTATAAGTACAATATTTTGCAATAAGGCTAAATGTTGTAAAAAAGCTCAAGGGGGCTTGTAGAAATATGACCCATTGATATATCTTAGCTGAAAAATCCCTACCTCTTACACTGTATTGATATATTGAAAATGAAAATTTACGACTTAATAATATCTCTGAAAGTTGAAAATAGGATCCATTCTAGCGGCACGTCTTTATATACCTGTACATAGGAAGTGACCCCCTTGAGCTACATATATGTTATAGTAGAGATGATCCATCACTCCGAAACAAATCTTTAACCATAATCTAAGAACATTATCTAGTTATATACACTAGCCTAGAATGGGAATAAAATACATGCATAATATAGTTTTATAGAATGAAATATAAATTACACATACATGTACTTAAAACCGCATCGGTGGTGTAATGGTTAGCGTGCTCGCATCGAGTGTGGTGGTAGATCGTGGATTCGAGTCCCTATCGGGTCAAACCAAAGACTATAAAATTGGTATTTGTTGCTTCTTCGCTAAGTATGCAGCATTAAGGAGAAAGAGCAAAGATTGGTTGGCTCGGAATCAGGATAATGTGTCCGAATGGGGCGACATGTCTATCCGCCGACTGTTGTTTCAGTGAGCTAGCACTATGTAAATCCAACTAAGCATGTTGGTCTAGAATAAAGCGGACCTCATCAAAATTTCATTGAAAAATTAATTGTTCTCGCCATGGTATAGCTGAACAATTAGTTGGCACTAAACAACAATCAGTCACTCACATACTTAAAATGTGGGGTGTAAAATTACAGGTATTTTTGAGAAAATTAATCTCCACTTAATCAAGTATCCGCCAGGTGCATGAAGACTCACTAANAAATTTCGGCTCAAAGATATACTTCCAGACAAAGATCCATACCATAATCGCGGGAGTGATCAAATGAGGAAAAAGGGGGGTCCGGAATTCGAGTGCCTGTGGTTTCAAGTAGGGATAGATCGGTGGTAATATTTTGTGCCCCGCTGTCAGGCGATGGGGGCATTAAGTTTTACCCTTGTTTACAGTGTACTACAATGTTTACGTAAAAGCGGTAATACAGTATTCAAATGAACAGTAACAAAGAAAAAGAAAAGATACTTACATTACTTTTCCTCTGAATATTCGAACAAATAATCTCTTTGTCTTATTCAAATAAAATGGCACCAACTCTAGATGATGTGCAGCGTGGGGAAAACCAGACGCGGGAAGTTTCAAATTACAAATACAGAATCACGATAGAAACACGTGGAAGGGATGGGTCAGCCGCTCTAGCTCTTCATTCTTTAATAAATTCACACTGAACGGAAATATGTCAGTGAAGAATGCCAGTTATAAATATTCCCAACCGTTGTTTAACAGACGTTGACCCAACGTTGGGCGAACGTCGTAAAACCAACCACGACCATCCACCAACCATGCCAACCTTATGCCGACGTTGGTTCAACGTATGCTTGCTGACTGGGTGTATATTCCAAAATTTGTTGTTAATTATATGCATATGCTATTAAAAAAGCAGCCTGCATCGGCATTAACATTTGTGCACAGCGTGTATTTAAGCCATAGTTCCTCTGGGTTCGTTCTAAATTTATTTTTAGAAATATGAAAATTCATACAGAGTTATCTTTCTTGACTGACAATTTTTCTGAATCTGAATAATTTTCGGCACTAAAAGCTGACAGAAATTCTTATTAATGAATAAAAACGTGTACCAGAAAAACATTTCGTTAAATAAATATATAACTTAGCGCAGTGTGAAGTTTGGGAATGTCACTCTACTGCAAACTTAATATATTTGCATTTTATTTCAATGCGATGGTACGGAGTTATCTTTCTTGACCGACAATTTTTCGGCACTAAAAGCTGACAGAATTTTGTATTAATAAATAAAAACGTGTACCAGAGAAACATTTCGTTAAATAAATATATAACCTGGCGCAGTGCGAAGTTTGAGAATGTCACTCTACTGCAATCTTATTTGCATTTTATTCCAATGTGATGGCGACATTCCATCGAGGGGGTCACCCTCTAAATCATAAAATTTTTAATAATAATCTCCCGTTTTAACTCAAATCTAATAAACAAATCGTGGAAGTAATTATTGCTGAAAAGAAAACAATAGAAGACGTTTTGATGTTTTCTACGGTATAAATAAACGACGTCTTTGTTCTACAATTTTCATGACCGATGAAAATGTCAACATTTTCAAATTAGAATCACGTGACCCGTGGTTTTACCAGCGACGCCATTAATGAGTTTGCTTTTCGACTGATATCCAATCGAATTACGAGTTATTGATAAATTCTAGTAAGAATAGAATTATTCGTTCATAACTCGATGAACTTTTCAATATGCAAGCCGTAACTACGATGATCCACCATCTTGAAAACGTGAAGTTCTACATGTCATATTTACAACAATATACAAAAATAATTAAAATGCCTACCTTGTAAACGTATTTTAGTTATATCTTATTAAAATTGAAGCGTACACGAAGTCAAATGACGCTAGATCTTTACGTTTTAAACTGGAAGTCTTCATATGACGTAATGTTCCAAAGTCGTCAACAACATTTCGCGGAATTTTAATTTGTGGGATTTTTATACCATTGATATGTTAGAATAATACATTTTTATCTATAATATTGAATTTAAGAATTATAAGTATTAAACGGTTCTATTTCGGTATAATAAAACAATTGATTACTCCCTAAGAAGTCAATACCAGGATATGAGGACCTCTCGACTTGTCACTCTCGGTGACCTGACCTGACCTCGGCCGTTGGCCTTGGTCAGGTCAGGTCACCTTGAGTGCCAAGTCTCGAGGTCCTCATATCATGGGATTGACTTCATAGGGAGTAATTAATTGTATAATATATAATAACAGAAGAATGCACACAAATTTATGTATTGCCAGAGTGTTCGATGATCATCGAAGTTGCCAGAAATTAATAAATTTACATTTTTTTATTTGAATGCTCAAAATACGATGAAGACCGAGAATCAATGTTGTTTGAAATTACAACTGTATGTAGTAACTTTAGAAATTTGAACAGTCAAAACAAACTGATTTGGCTTTTTAACTCTGAAAATATTGAATTATTGAAAACATTATATAAATTTATTTTGAAGCATCTTCCTTAAAAAGTTGATACATCTAGTCTTTTAATTATAACACAAAATCAACTGTATGAGTAAATTAACATATCCTTGAGGCACCGTCCCCAGGTTTTTACTGCATTCAAGCTACATTATTCGATAACTTGTTTGCTTTAAACACGGGAATGATAATCAATTCATACAATTAAATATTTGGGTATGAGCTAACATCCTTTTAGCATCGTCCCCTGGTGTCTTCTGCTGAAGGTCAACCTATGTGCTTGCATTTCTGCTTTAGACACAGGGAGGTTATAAATGGCTCACACCTCAAAAATAAGGGTTGACTATCATCCCTTTAGCACCGTCACCTGGTGTCTCTTGCAGAAAGATTATCATCGTGTTTGCCTCTGCTTCAGACACGGGTAGGATACAAATAGTCGGCTCTATCTATTTATTTATCATCGTATTTATATGATACATATATCATAGCTGGATGTATTAAAACATATCAACCACACTGAGCATATAAATGACATGTTATAAGTATATGTTATTGTATCTTTGTCTTTGTTAAACATATGTTATGTTTTAAATATAGATATGTGAATATTCATGCCCCTCGTGGGCCCATAATTGGTAAATAAGAGTATCTTATCTTAGCTTATCTTATTACTAATATAAAGGCAAAATAAAAACGATATCATTGGATCCAGAAACTTCCAGTCCTAAAGCGGCTGTTCATACAAAACTTTTGTATGCGGAGTAGATGTCTAGAAGAAAACCCCGTATTCCTGTATTTACCCCCCCCCCCAAAATAATGAAAAAGAAGAATTCTCCCCAAGTTTGCAAGTAGTCTTTTCGCTTGTCGATCGTTCCCAATTTGAAACCTAAAATTAAAAGAATTATCCTGATTTTTTTGGTCATGTAAACGATACACTTTGCTGCGCTGAAAAGGTAAATCAAGGACGTATACTTCCTTGGGTAAATGTACGGAATGCATCGTTATAGACTCTGTTATTAGACACGCCAAAAAGGAGTAAGTTTTACAACAATGTCATTTGTAGCGTCTGTTTGTATTAAACCATATTATTCAATAAACATTTATCAATATGTGTAATTTGGTTTGTCAAACGGTCAGAGAAAATGCACTAACGGTCGACGCCCCAATACATCGTCCATCTTTTTTTCATTTACGATAAAAGATGAGACCAAACTTTCTCTTACGATCAAAATTTTACACTTAGGACAGGGTAGTTTTACCCGTAAAGTTAGGACTATGTTTACACTTAAGATAATCATAAGTATTTTTGTGAAACTCTTTTTAATCTTAGTTTTACACTTACGACAATATTTTTATCGTAAAATGTTTGTCACGTGACCATCAATTATCGTGACGTAAAAATCATAATCTTGAACTTTATAAAGTCATAATCTTGAACTTTATATTATGCAAATATATATGTACACTAATTTATAAACAATATGAAAATGTAATGATGCAATTTACCAACTAGCTAAGGACCCTATATATATCTAAAGTCTAATATGTATACAACACCACAAAAATACAATATGAATAAAAAGTGGCAATGAAAATAGATAATTTACATAACAGATGTGTTTTCCATGCAATGAAGAAAAAAATGACATCGTTTGTGTGTAAAATATTTTTACATTGTAATGATATATCTTTTTTTCTCTAAAAATTTGGTTTTTTTTTGGCAAAGCAAACACGTTTTTAGAAATGTTGACTTGCAACAGGCCACCAATGACCATTGACCATTGTTAACACTAAAATCAAATAACATAACACAAGATGACATATTTAAGCACTGAATGACAAATTAATGTAGAGAACTAGAACAGGATAGATATACAAATAAAACCCATATTTCTGTATGAAGACGGATAAGCGTCTCCCCATAAAAAAACTGTTTTTTTTCTCATTTATTCCCAATGGAGAAACAGTTTTCATGTCAACGTTCTCATCCAAAACATTTCACGACACACCCTATAACCCTTAATGCTTGGTGTGCACATTGGTCAATAATAGTGATTTGTTGACGATTTAGGGGAAGGTCTTAATCACTCCGATTCATGTTTGTGGAACGGTTGCTCTGACTAGCCAATGTACTACAGTGATTACTTTGTAGATGATATACATTTGAATAATGTTGACAGGTTTGCAATTGACATTGCAACTTACCAGTAGTATTGCTTTTGAAATTATGTGTATGTTGTATCTGGCGGCATGCTACACAACGTTCGTTACCACACACCTTGCATAGTCCAGTAGGTGATAAGTTGTGCTTTGATGATATCATCTCAGCTCCCACCCACTCATCTTTCACTTTTGGGTCTTCTGATAGCTAGTACCGGAGGCATTGGAAATATCTGGTAAAGTTTTAGGATGTTTTTCAATGGTATGCCAATGTTCAGAAATGATGTGTGATAGACCATCGAAGTTAGAATGTTATGTATGCATACACGGGGTCCTTCTAAAGGACTAACAAAATCTTTATTATTATAACGTTTACCTCTGCTTATCGTCTCAACACGAGAAAGGGGTGGCTCAATGAGTTAGGTCGTTGGATCTAACAACTCATACAAGCCTATCACCAATACGGCGTGGGTTCGCGCCCGCCTTTGTAAATTACAAAAAGGGTGCACTCGACTCGCAAGTGATAAAGTTTACCAGTTGCTTTCCCATGGTCGGTGGTTCTTTCCGGGTACCCCGGCTTCCTCCACCACTAAAACTGTTCCCCATGATATAGCTGAAATATTGTTGAAAGTGGCGTTAAAACACAAAAAATCAAAATCAACACGAGAAAACTCCTGATCAATCTTCTATAACTAAGACGTTGTTGTCATGGTTTCATTCGAGCAGACCCGATTTTCCAAAGGTGCTTGGATGTAGGAGTGATTCTTAGTACACTGTCTAGGGTGGTAGAATTGTGAGAAAGATATTGATGTTTATCTGTGAGTTCGTCGTATATATCTGTTGACATGATTCCATCTGAAAGCTTACTGGTGGTGTCCAGAAATATTATTTTGATTTCAGAAATTTAACAGGTAAATTTAATAGATGGATGGGCTTCATTGGCGTGGTGAATGAAATGTTGAAGCTCATCTTCGGATAGTCCCACTTTCTCAGTGAATCTAAACCAAGAAATTGGTTGGTGAAGGGAAGTCTAAGATTTGTTTTAGTTTGCCCATTAATATATTGGCATATGAAGATGCCATCTTTGTCCCCATATCCGTTCAATTAATTTACAGAAAATGGACCACATTAAAGGAAATAACATTGTGCTCAACCACCAAAGTAATCATATGAAATA
>MJUT01041155.1:303971-314298 GCA_002080005.1 Gigantidas platifrons | reverse complement strand
TGAAATAGCATTGTGCTCAAACACCAAAGTAATCATATGAAATAGCATTGTGCTCAAACACCAAAGTAATCATATAAAATAGCATTGTGCTCAAACACCAAAGTAATCATATGAAATAGCATTGTGCTCAAACACCAAAGTAATCATATGAAATAGCATTCTGTAGGTGGTATCAGATTAGAGCGTGATCTCCATTACTTCTCTACAAGCTTCCATGCCATCATTGTGTGTGTGTGTGGGGGGGGGGGGGTAGAGGTTATCAGCATAAAGTAATGTAATGTGCAAGGAGTTGACAGTAGTTCCGGGCTGAAAACGATTTAAGGGTTTCATTTTCGAAGATAATCCATCTGTGGGAAGTCCACAAATTATTATATCTTTTGCTCTTAGGTGTCCATTGGCAGATCTATACTATAGGTCTTCCCGGCTCGCATTCTTTCTCAGTTTTACGTAAGACAAAATTGAATCGTCCACTTTATGGATTTTCGGGTTTAAAATATTCCAAAGTACTTCATAACCCATCTCCAGCATGATTGGAAGATGCTTAGTTATTTTGTTGCTACATTTGTTGGTGGGATCAGACTAATTAATCGTAGGTGAAATATATCATCAGCTTGTCTCTCTACATCCGTTTGTAATCTGATTTATTCATAACGAGGACAGTGCTACTCTTGTCTGCCAGTTTAATCACCTTGTGGGCTCTAGCTTTGAGCGAAATAGCAGACCTCTCTCTCTTCAGTGGAAAAAATATTCTTCGATTTACGGCTTCTGATTACATCTTTGATATCTTCAAACTTTTCTGGTCGATTCTATATATTCTGAGAGCTTTTGGTTATCGGAATGTCTTAGACTTAGGTGTAATAATTTCTAATATAAATATCAGATCTGGTAGTAAATCTGATTAATGTTATAGATACAGTGAAAATGAAATATCAAATACTGAAAATGAATACTTGTACCTGTGTTTTATTTTCAAGTTTCAAATTTTATTATAAAACACTCAAATAGCTATTCTGTATTACACAATTTGGTCATTCATATCAGATAGGGAAAAACATCATACCTGTTACATAATGATATCCACGACGTAAAGAAAAAGTAGATGTATTTGCATAATTTTAAAACACATGTTACGCGAGTCACATTACAACACGTACGTATCGAGTACACAAACTGAAAAAAAAAGTAAAAACAAAAAACAAAAAACAACGATAAAAAATAAACGTAAGTATCATGTTACTTCAACTTAACCAAGAGAAACCCTTGGTTCAGTAGCTTCCTTGTTATCAGCAACCATCTATCAAGGAACTCCTAATAGGAACCACAAGCTCTAGAATATCGTATCAACTGAGTGATATATACTCCATATGCAGGTGCTGCTGGAATGTTGCTACATATAAATGGAAAGTTCACAATGGGAAAATTGAAAAAATCTCTTTTGTCATAAAGTTTCGTTCTTAATCGCCCCTCGCTGTCAATTTCGGGGTGTAGGTTAAGGTATGAAGCAGACCTATCTGTATGAAGTCTGCCTCATACGAATAAAGGAACAAGTCGGTGAGAAGAGGAGCACAGTTTGTACCAATAAGTATGCCGACTGTCTGTTGAAAAACACGTCCACCAAACACAACAAATATGTTGTCAATAAACAACTCGATCATGCTGATGATATCAGTTTCAGAGAACTTTTTGGAAGAATCAGAGTGTTTTTTATTTCTTCTTTTTATTTTTTACCAACTAAGATCTGTCTCTTCCTAGCACGAGGTATTTGCATCTACGTTTGCCCATCCTTTTTTATGAAACACAGTTGGACCAACTTCCTTAATTTGTCCTTTAGCTTAGAGTGAGGAATATGTGTGTAGAGAGTAGAGAAGTCATATGTTGTAATGCTATTGCAGGAGGATAGGGACCTAGATTGTGTGTACTCTAATACATGTTTAGAGTTTTGCAGAATCCACATCTGATTCCCACCACCCATCGAGTAGCTAGTGTCATAGTAACTCTGAAGCCCGGTTTTGACCGCTGATAGAATATATGTTGATACTTTGGAAAGAGTTTTCGTGGAGCATTTGGCAGACCCAGCAATATAACGCTGTTTGAAATGACACTTGTGTGATTTAGCAATCCAGTAGATTGATGGTAGATCCAGTTCTTTATCTTTGGTTGAAATTCCAAAGGAACATAACACATACCTATGATTGTCCAGGATTTCCTCTTTTGTACATTGTAAGTGTCATCGGGGAATATGTAGGGTTGCCAAGTCAATACCTAATTCCTTTATCAAGCAGTCTACGTAATGTGATTTACACACAAAAACAATATTGTTAGGGGCTTTGTTTTGATCTGAGAGCTCCATAATATATTTTTAATGCATGGGTAAAACTAATTTACAGTTTGTTCTTTTGCCATTCGATTCCTTCGATTTACGGATTCGATTACCTTTTTGTTATCTTCAAATCTTTTTACATTTAAAAACTCTTTTAGAAATGATTTTGTTTGTTTAAAATTAATAAAAAGACACAGGTTTTCCTGATTAACAGAAAACATTAAGGTGAAATGTTAAACTAATCACTTGTGTAAATAGCAACAGTGCGTTTTTTTATAGAGCATATGTTGTACATTATGAACAAAGCTTGAAATATAAAAAAAAAATGACAAGGGAAAAATCAATTAAACAAGTTAATTGCATAAAAAATAATTTTATATGAACAATTACTCCATGTAACAGGTTGCTACAGAATCAAAGCATAATCAATTAAAATATAGAGTCCGACAAAAGTTAAGCACCACCTGACTTGTTTCAATAATATCTTTTCTAATAATGAACTTATTTCAAATCGGTTTGCTGTTTTCGTTACCTGTACACACATACTTACTTACCTGTGAAACAGGTTATTGATCGATTTTTATTTAAGTGTATATGACAGGGTGTGTAAAGTGCCACGTGTACTTTTCAACATTTGTGTTTGCGAACGAAAGCTGATTTTTTGTGTGTAGAGTTTTAAGTTTCATTTTCTATTGGTTTGGTATGGTGCGGCGAAAATTAACCATACCAGAAAGGTGGCAAGCTGTTGGCATGCATAACGGTGGTTTTAGCCATAGAAGGGTGGCATACCACTTCAGGGTTAACCATTCCATCATTGTACGACTGATGCAGCGTTTTCGTCAAACGGGGAATGTTACTAACCGTCCACATGCAGGTAGACCTCGCAAAACGACGCCGAGAGAGGACCGGCTCATATCCAGACGGGCGCGGCAACGGCCGTTCAGTACAGCTGATGCACTTTAGCGTTTGGAGGCCACATTAGCACACGCACTGTAATCAGACGCCTCCACCATCAGGGAATGCGAGCGCGACGACCCATAAAATGTCCACGGTTGACATTATGTCATCGCCATGCTCGATTTGACTGGTCACATGATCATTTGGGGTGGACTATTCGCACATGGAGACGGGTCCACTGGTCTGATGGAAGATGTTTTTTGTTACGCCCTACCGACGGTCGTGCAAGGGTTTGGCGCCAACGAAAAACTTAATTTCAGGACAACCACATTTTGGGCACAACTGCTTTTGGGGGTTGGGGTGCAACTGTCTGGGGTTGTTTTTCCTTTGACTGTAAGTTGGACTTGTACGTTCTTGATGGTAATCTGACAGGCCAAAAATACCGTGACAATGTGCTCGCTCCACGCGTAGTTCCCCATTTCGACAATCATGCGTTGGCTGACAGGCCAATGTTCATGGACGACAACGCTAGGCCACATAGAGCTCGAATTGTACAACATTTTTTACAGCAAGAGGCTGTTCAGACAATTCCATGGCCTGCGATGTCGCCTATTGAGCATGTATGGGACTTTATTGGCCGAAAAATTAAGCAACGCAATCCAAAATGTCAAAATATTGACGAATTAAGAACTGCTATCTTACAGGAGTGGCAAAAGTTCCCCCAAGAACGGCTTAGGCGTCTTGTGCGAAGCATGACGAGGCGCGTTACAGAACTTCACAATAAACGCGGTGGATATACTCGTTATTGATTTTTATGCCTTACGCATACGCACAATAGATGCATTTAAAAGTTCTTAAAATCTGAAGACTCTGCATTTTAATGCAATGTTAAAAACTTCCATCAAAGACAAACTGGTTTTACGTTTTTCCAGCGCCTGTTTTGAACCTCATTTTTGCCACGTCATAGTCACGTCTTTCAGAATGATAAATACTTCGTAGATTGGTAATTTTAGAGCCCTTGGTGTAGTCTTTTAAGAAGTGTAAGAAAAATGGTGATATCTATTTTATTGTTTTAACAGTATTGTTGTAAAAAATATATCGATTAAAATATAGGGTGGTGCTTAACTTTTGTCGGAGTGTAATACTAAAGTGCTTGCGTCAATTGTTGAAAAAGGCTAGGCCATTTTTATTTTTTGATCTAGAGATCCACAAGTATATAATCATGATAATGTCATCCGTTATTGATTGTCAGAGGTCAGAGGTCAGAGGTCAGAGTTAATGGACAAATCAAACAACAACGACCCTACAAAATTAGAAGAAGAATAAAAAACGGTTTATGTAATAAAAAAAAACAACCCCAGAGAATGTACTTTTGAAATAGATGGAAATGATCTACGGATTTGATGGAATTATTAATGATGGTCTGCTGGGAGTTTTTTTTTCCATTTTAAAAATATTTTTAGATCAGTGACAGATTTTTGTCTTCGGTTTTCTAAATAACATTTGATCACAGTTTTAATTTTGAAACAAAATTACAAATCAGTAAATCATTATCAATGCCTTATTTTACTAAATATTTAGTGTACTATCTGGAATATAGTCATGAAATCGTCTTCAAATCTAGCACCCACCAGATAGACATAAAATATGTCTTAAATTTACATCATACACCCCTTTGTTACTTTCTAACTAATAAAACTGATAACATATTTTAAAAGCTGACCGTAAAGTTACAAAAGATTTGGTTATCTTAGTCTATTACAGCAGAAAAATTAACAGTTAAAAATGATATGTTGATCGAATATTTCACGATATCCCATAAAACTCCGCGCGTTGGTGGAGTTCAGGTATT
The DNA here is from genome assembly GCA_002080005.1 of Gigantidas platifrons. Lineage (NCBI taxonomy): Eukaryota > Metazoa > Mollusca > Bivalvia > Mytilida > Modiolidae > Gigantidas > Gigantidas platifrons. Next base: position 309,229 of record MJUT01041155.1, on the reverse strand, counting down.
GATATGACTTCAGAACCACACAAATTATCTGGAGAAAAAATACCTTTGTTGCCTCTAAGAATTTAGTAACTAACGAGTCAGAGACTAACTAGAAGGCACACAATCATATATCCTACCAACCGGTTGTCAGGTGACCACATTCTCCTTTCTGACTTTATAACTTGTCTATAATCATACATACCATCCCTGCCAATATTGTTCACTTTGTCTTTAAAGGATCATTGCCTTATGATCACTATTACAGAAACACATATCATACTAAGCATGCACAGAAACCATCATTTGCTGCCCTGTTGCTTTGTTATTGAAAATGCTATTTATGCAATGTGTAAAATTTATTTCATGTAGTATGAGCTACATGTATAGGAGCTGGCGAGATTTTCTTCCTCTCTGGTTGTACAATATTTCATCAAACATCTTAATGATACTGATGTTTGCATGGACATATTTACGATCAACACAAAAAAATATGTATGTACTGGTGATTTATTTTGATGTGCAGATAACTATTATGTTTAAATAACAACGTAGATATTAAATGTAGTGTGCATGACACGCTTCTGGAATAACCTTCATCAGCTACGTTAACAATCAAAAGATTGGAAAGCCACATAATTCAAAATGTTGGGAGCATATCTACATATAGGCTTTTAGTTTAGTTGAGAATAATGCAGAGATCAGGAGGTATGAACGGTTCTCTGGAGTTATCAACTGGATCTGACTGCTACAACGACTGGTAGTAAGTTCTATTTAGGATTTGTATACAGGAAGGAGAAGTATCTGTAAGATGAGTGTAATGTGTTTGAATTTGACTGTTGACTTTCTTAATTCTTGAATCAGCTGGGATTAGACTTGTTTCAGATGACCGCATTGCAACTAGGTGATACATATAGCATTGGAAATAGGTGATCTGTGATCTTATTGATCAATATAATTCGTTGGTGTAGTCTATGTTCTGAAAGTAATGACCAATTTAATGTGCTTATCATGTTGATATTTTTAGGTTGCGTTTTAGAAAGCCTAGTGTTTAATTTCCTTTAGGTGTGATATCGTTAATGTGTTTCTTCCATTTCAAGCTTGACTGTTCTAAAATACAAACATTGCCGACGATACAGATTCTAGTAGGTGATTAAGTAGTATGTTGTTGTGGTGGAAAGGATTTTTATCCTAAGCGGCATCACGTGGTAAGTGACGAGAATGCTCCAATCTTCACTTCTCGAGCTGATTTCGACGAGGACAGATCGTTTATCTGTCCTCTTTCTATTTCGTGATTCACGTGCACATGGTTAGATGTACTATATCTGGGTTGCGTTCAATATCGTAGCAGCTAGCCTAGCTGCTAGGTAAAATAGCCATGACGTTATTGAACGATTAGCTACGTAGCAGTGCTAACAAATATGGCGCCAATCATGTAGAATAATTTCTTGGAACATTTCGTATTTAATCGTATTTGTCTAGTTACCTTAATAAATTATAATAAATTATCATCCGTATTAAAAACGTTGCCACTTCCTGCAATGCCACTATTTTTGCCTTACGAAATTAAATTTAGTTTTTGGCGCCATCTTGGATTCAAAAGCTAGCATAATTGTTTTAAGCTAGCTAGAGCTACGTAGCGGCTAGGCTAGCTTTCCGTTCAATATGATTTTTCTACGTAGCTTAACCTAGCAGCTACGATGTTGAACGCACCCCTGGTATTTCGGCTAAGCTTTTAATGAAAGTTTTTTTTTTTTTATTTATAAATGTTATATTTAACCCGAGGAGGGTTCATGTTTTAATTTTTCTTTTACCCGAGGAGGGTTTCCTTTTTAAAAGTTTTGTCTTTACCCGAGGAGGGGTTATTGTCCCCCGACGCTTCGTCGAAGGGGACTATAGAAATGGGTGTCGTCCGTCCGTCCGTCCGGCTGTCTGTCCGTCCGTCCGTCCGTGTGCTTTTTGGTTTCCAGATGATAACTTGTGAATGAAAAGTCAGATTGAAGCTAGGTTTCAGTCGAACAGCAAACCCACGATTTGACCGTTACAGCTATTGATTCTAAAACCACGCTATCAGGGGGAGACAACCGTAAAAAATTCCCGCTAGGTGCCGCTTTACAAATCCCGCAAAATTGCCCATACGCACTGTTGTAGGATAAACGTGAAATAAAGTATTAAATAGACAAAAATGTGATAGAAACGTGATTTCTATAAAATATTTATATATTTTTTGCAATGACTGGCGATATCAGACAAGCGACCGATGTTTATATTAGTCAAAAACGTGTTTCGAATCGTGCATTCTAGAATGTGTAAAAACACGAGGTTCGGTTTGTTTACATTTTTCGGCCAATGAAAAAGCTGACACAAATCTATATTAAGACATGAAATTAATGAAACAGGAGTGATATAGCATCATCAACCAATAGAAAATGGTCTCTCAACTGGAAATCCCGTCACCCTGAACGGAAATCATTCATGAAAGAAAATTAGACGAGACATGTTTTTTTGAAATTTTCCCTTGTTTTACTAGTTTTGAGTGTAAAATTTGTCCATTTTGTTGAACATTTCTCCCTCAAAACACCCATGGAGNTTTTCGACAAATCTTACCAGAGTTACATCCCTTTTTATTCTTCAAAATTGCTAATTTTTTGGTTTCCAAATTATAACTTGTGAACAAAAAGTCAGATTGAAACTAGGTTTGGTATGTAAGTGTAACTCGTGAATATCTAGGTCAAGTTCGATAATGATGATTTTTCAACAAATCTAACCAGAGTTACTCCCCTTTTTTATTACTTCAAAATGGTCCTTGGGTGGTCCCCTTTCAGAATTATTTAAGTCAGGTGAGTGATACAAGCTCACCTGAACCTCTAGTTTACAGTAGTTTCAAAATTTAATCTTACGATATAACCTTGGCGTCGGGGGACCAGTGGCCAACGGCCTTTTATTTTTTATGGAAGTTTTTGTGGATATAACCCGAGGAGGGCTATTTCATGGAAGTTATTGTGGTTATAACCCGAGGAGGGTTATTTTTTGAATGCTTTGGGTTGTAATAATATTTTTTCTGTAATTAACCCGAGGAGGGTTATTTATTCGAAGCTTGAAGGCTTTCAGGATTTGTTTGTTATATCCTTTTCAAGGAGTATATTTTTAATATTTATTTGTATTTTTCTTTGTTGTTCCCTTTAAGGATTTTTTCGAAGCCTGATATATATGTGTGGCACTTAGGAATGTTTTTTCTGCAGTAGAAGTTTGTCATTGCGGTTCGTTAATTTTCTCATCTTTTGTTGATAGATTTTGTAGTATATTCATAATTGTCTTTTTTGTCTTATTATTGTTGATATTTTCCCTTTAAATTTTCCTGACCGTGCAGTTCATATGGCGGGAAGTGTGGTTTTCATTTTGGAAAATCGTCGAATTTTCTTTACTGTTACCCTTGGATGAAGTTCTGCTTTTTTATATGACAAACAAGGCAAGTTCCTTCTAGTATGAATATTTTACAGGTTACATAATTAACGTTTTAGTGTAAGCTACGGATTTTTATTTAAAGAATAGTTTGTTGAAGTTATGAACACTTAACTTGCCAAACACTTGATAATGCATATACCTTAATGCTTAAAGGAAATTAATTAGAATATTGGACATCAAATACAATCACTTACTTAGTAGTTTTTAGCTCTTTTCATGTAATTAGAATGTATATACTATTCAAAGATAGATAACTCTAACAGTTCTCCTTAGCTGGGATAACATTGTTTGTTTGTCAATATACTCTTGTATGTCATATTGTGTTTGTTTATTGATTTGTTTATATTTTGTAATTGTTCATTATTAATTGATGATAGATCACTGTTTGGTCTTTATTCCAATAATTACTTTACTTTACTACACAGGGACATCATCTTTCAAAGTTTGTAGTAAAATTTAACAGATAAATGAAATAAATAAATAAGGCCTAAATTAAAATATTGTTTGTTTCCCCTTTGCGACCGACTCGCCGAAATCGGCGCGACTGAAAAATGTTTACAGCCCGTTCCGTGATTTTTGTTTTGTTTTTTTTTGTTTTTTTTTGTTGCGATTTCCAGAATTTTTTCGTGTCCGATTCCGGCATTGGATTCATATTACGTAATACTCTTCCGGGGCGTACCGTGAGTCATCATTACTAAAAAACCTAGAGTCCCGACTGTTCCGAATATTCGTAGAAGCATTTCTGAGTTTGAAGCTACGTTATGTGAAATTGTATTACCTGTTTATAACACATGTAAACAGAATGGGAAACCAATTCCCAAAAGAAACCCATTAAAATAATAAAAAAAAATATGTTTTCTCTTGAAAGTCAAATAAAAACTGTTCAGTCTTCAATCTTTTCATTGATATGGCCCAACTGTTGCCAACATATCAGTTTCTGACAATGGATAAATTTTCCAACAAGATCCCACAAGTCTGTGACAAGGGACATCATACATTACATTCTTTGATTACAATTGCACAGATAATATGACAATAAACAAAGATAGTGGGTGTCTAGACATCAGCTTGTCTGTCTGCCTGCAGAATCATGCTTGATAAACAAAATAATTCACCTACCTACCGACCCAGATCTTTCAGGCTAGGGTCGGAAAGGGGAAACAAACATATTTTTAAGGCTGGCCTAAATAAATATATATTTATAGCAGTCACGAAACAATTTACACTTTTGCGGGTGTATCGATTTGTCCTATATTTTGACTCGAGTGGAACCTAGATTTCTAGTTAGTTTGTTCTATATATTTTAAATGTTTTACGTTTGTCGGTATCCTCAGCTTGTATTCTTTTAATTTATTGACTTAGAATGCTTTTGCTTGGTAGAATTAAACATAAAAATTAAGCTGTTGCGGTCAATTTTTATTTTTGTGTATTGTGTTTTAATGCCTAGTGTTATAATTTTGTTTGGTACATTGAAATTCTATTTACTGGTGATTTTCAAACGTTAATTGGGAAGTTTTTTACGGGCCTTCACAGCATGCAGTGGATTTATAGATAGATATTTTTAAGTGGTCATTTTTCTGTTATTCCCAAAGATATTGATGCTTTTCTTTAGTTTGAATGGTAGTCTAATTTGAGATACATGTTTGCGTTATTTTGTCAGAATTCGGTTATGCGTTTCGATTATGCATCCGATGCTATGTTCACTTGATCTGTGCAATACAAGTATTTAATTTTATTTTGTAGATGGCTCACTTGATTTTGAAGCCGAGGCATACTTTGATAGGCAAGGGCCTTCTTCCTATGATTTTAAAGTTTAA
>MJUT01041155.1:286540-296582 GCA_002080005.1 Gigantidas platifrons | reverse complement strand
TTAGAGAAAACTGAAGGGGCAATCAACAAAGGACAATCTAGAGAAAACTGAAGGGGCAATCAACAAAGAACAATCTAGAGAAAACTGAAGGGGCAATCAACAAAGGACAATCTAGAGAGAACTGAAGGGGCAATCAACAAAGGACAATCTAGGGAAAAATGAAGGGGCAATCAACAAAGAACAATCTAGAGAAAACTGAAGGGGCATTCAACAAAGGACAATCTAGAGAAAACCGAAGGAGCAATCAACAAAGAACAATCTAGAGAAAACTGAAGGGGCAATCAACAAAGAACAATCTAGAGAAAACTGAAGGGGCAATCAACAAAGGACAATCTAGAGAAAACTGAAGGGGCAATCAACAAAGGACAATCTAGGGAGAACTGAAGGGGCAATCAACAAAGGACAATCTAGAGAAAACTGAAGGGGCAATCAACAAAGGACAATCTAGAGAGAACTGAAGGGGCAATCAACAAAGGACAATCTAGAGAAAACTGAAGGGGCAATCAACAAAGGACAATCTAGAGGGAACTGAAGGAGCAATCAACAAAGGACAATCTAGAGAAAACTGAAGGAACAATCAACAAAGGACAATCTAGAGAAAACTGAAGGGGCAATCAACAAAGGACAATCTAGAGATACAAGCAACATTGAGCACACAACACAGACGAAGACAAACAAACAAAATCCATTTTAAGAGAGTTGGAAATAATAATTTCTTCATTTTCATGTGATAACAATGTTTCCCCTGCGACGCATTAAGCACCAATATTAAAGTTTTAAAAGTGAATATATACGGTAAGCAAAATATAGAAAATGCTCACCATTTTAACAATACATAACATTAAAACGTGCGAAATAGCTGATGAATGTAAAAACGTAGATATCAAATTTAGTGCGCACGAAGCATTTCTGGAGCAAAATCGAAATATTGGAAAGCAAAATAACGTAAAGATTGGGGAACAATAAAACCAAGATAATAGTCAAATCGGCTAAGATCACTTATTCCTGAGGGAGGAGTATACTCGGATCTAGTTAGTCTGCCTTCTACGAACAATACTTGTGATGATATAATACCAGGCTGCTGTAGGGCAGATTGATCAATAAATATCATGGGATGGTTAGTTATTCGCGTTTATACTGCAATCGTTCTATTTGAGCAGTCAAAATGCGTTGACAGTATATTTACAAGTGATAAACGGTCACTGACCGTTTATAACATTTAGAAATCAGTTGGGGCCTCTTGGGGTAACTAACTTTTTAAATAATTTGAATATTGGTAGTAATATCCATTAATGTCACTAATGATTATAAAGACAATAACAGTGCATTGACTTGACATAAAATTCGATATACGTATTCGGCACGAATCTGGGAAAATGCTCGGGAAACCCTCGCATTTTCCCCGATTCTAAGCTTCATCCGTATATCGATTTTATGTCAAGTCAATGCACTGTTATTGTCTATTTATTATATAGAACAACAAAATATACCTGTCTATGGGATCAGGCTTAAAATAATTAAATATACCTCAAATCCAGATATGCAGATGTCTTTGTTGCATTCTCAGTAGTAGATGTCGATATTCCATAATGATATCGTCTATCTCAAATGGTGTCGGTTCTGAAGGTTCTCTTGTTATCACTTCTGTATCTAGATATTTGGTATTATCTGTAACATCGGGTGTATTTATTTCTATCGAAGAACTAACTTCATCTAACTCTGGATTAGATGGGTATTGTTCGTCGGAACTGCGCACCCCTCCGGGGCACCTGATTTCAACCCCTGTTTTAAGTGGGGTTCGTATTACTCAATCTTTAGTTTTATGTGTAGTGTTTTGTAGATCGTCCTTCAATTTACGGATTCTGATTACCCCTTTGGTATCTTAAAACTCTTATTCAGTGACAAACACATGACCAGTCATTTTCCTGACTTGGTACGGAAACTTCAATAAAAAAGTGACAGGAATAAACTAGTTTTATGGGCCCATAACTCCTCTCTCAGTGAAGTGATGTGTTCATGCAAGTGCTTTCTACATGTGAGTAAAATACCAACCCTCGCATATAACCGAGCGAACAGCTTTATTATAAATAACGCTATATTCTTGAACATTATGCATAAAATATTTAATTTTCGTGACACATATTTGTCGTATGTATGGGCGATAGACATTTGAGCGAAAAAAATAATTTATACCGTGGACGGATGCAGCCATACAATTGGTTTTAAATGACAAAAAAATGCACAGCCATATTCCAAATGACAAACAGGTGGAAAGACATATTCTAGGGGTTAACACAACACGAAAAAGCAGTAGATGATCTCTCAGCAACTGAGTTACAGTCTATATTGTTAAGCAAAATTCGGAACACAATGATAAAAAATGTCTCCAAAGCAATGTTTAGACGAAGAATGCGAACTCATCCGCCTTTGCTAAACTGTCTTGAAGAAACCCATGAAAACTTGTCGAAAATGAATATTCAAACTAGCAAAGATGTATATTAATGATGTAGAAAACGGGCTGATTATCCTCACTTGGTTATCTATCTGAAGTGATTGTGATGTTTAGCAATACAATATCTTGAATCTTAATATTTTTATCCGCTCAAATAGGTCATTAAATTTTCGCTCAAATGGGCTACAATTTGTCGCTTTTATGTCCGTTTTTTGCTCTTTTGTCCTGCCAATTCGCTCAAATGTCTTTCGCCGATATGTATAGTATTAGTTCTATTAAAGACAGCCGATAGCATCAACTATTATATAAATATATCATAGTATACAAGTCTAGCGCAAGACATACTAGTGGAACAACAGTCGTCTTTGACCAAATTAGAATTACCAATATAATTTTTCGTCATGATTGTTACAAATAAAAGAGGAAAATTATTCTATAGAGAGGATTTGAATTCCGAAGTCCTTGATGTTGTTGACTTCCGACCACAAACCTAACATCATCGGTGGGGATTTCGTACTCTGATATCCACATCAATTATAAAAGTTTCAAGACAAAGACCTGGGATGCCACCTTTTACTTCATTATATATTCGTCTCCAATATGTCTGGTAGTCAATTAGTCACTATATAGCCGAATAATTCAGGATTTGCATATTGAATTGTTGTGCGAGTTATCTGCCAATATATCGGACTTCCGGTTTTGTGTTTACAACGTGAACATGAGAATGTTTTATTGTAGTTTGCCAGGATGTTCGAAATTTACGGGGAATATTGGAATATTTGAAAGCAGTGTAACTTTACACAAACTATCTACAAAACAGTCTCTTAAGAAGTGACGAAATATATCAATAAGCCATAAATAAATGAGGCACATTGGCAACAACATGGCACTGACATTAGCCTATGGACACGTATGTTAGCTGCCACCAATAAAATGAAAGATAATGGATTGGAACAATTTGTCTTTTAACAGATCAAAAACGACCACATGTAACAAGATGTTGCTAGTTAATACAGTGTAAGAGAATATGTAAGGGGAAATCCAAAATGGAAAATTCAGAGAAACTGGCAACATATGGTACACAACGCGAAGAAAAACAAAACAAAAACACAACACAATATGTGCTGGACATCACTGTATGCAAACACACACACACATAACGTAAATAAGACATGAGCCCTCCTACACACAACTGGAGGTAAAGACGAACCGGGTGTTACCAGATTACATATATATCCGCAAGTCTGATTAGAAAGATCCTATATATATCCCATTGTTCCTACATGGATAGTATTGAGGTCATGTTATATGTGTCAATAAAAGTATAGTCATATCTTCCATAATTACATAGAAAAGATGTCCGCCGCGGGAATGTAATGGTATTCGTGTTGCTCAACTTTTAATTTTCTCTATAGTGCTTTGTCGAACATTCGTCCTTTTTCTTTTGTCCATTGTACTGTTTATCCCTTTATTTACTGTTTCTGAGTTCTCCTTTGTTAGCTTCAAACTTTTCTAGATATTTTACAAATCGAGATTTCTCATGGAACATATCTTTGTTTTTATTTGTTCCCTATAATTTGTATTCTGTCTTCATCTTACTATGTAGACAATAAATTCAAATACCCAAAATTCGAACGGCTTAAATAAGATATGTTACTCATACCTTGTGCTGATTCCTTGGTTGCAGTGTTTCAAAATAACGACTTTTATCTATTTAATTATAAAAATACAATCTCAGGCGCAGTAGGTGAGCATACCATAACAAAATATAACATTTAAAACGGTCCCTGGACTCCGCTTTCTGTTGAATTATACGATATGATGAAGTATATTTTGTGTGTGTTTTTGGTATTCTGTGCAAGACGTCACAAATATGTGTGTCTATTTTTACATGTTGTTTTGTTATGGTTCATTCGTTTAACGGGTTCCATACCAGCAAATAACTATGTAATCTCTAAACAGTGAACACCATGCTGTCATCGTGTTTATAAACTAAATTGTACAAATAAAGGTTTTATATTGTTTAATTGGAGTGTCACCAGTTGTGCAATCTTCGTGTTTCATTTCTTTAAATTGAAAAAGCATAAACGTTACCATCACCATAGCAAAATCACACGGTTCTATACGTGGGTCATTTGATTGTAGAAATCTGTTCGTGTTTCGTTACATTTCAATTTATTTTTGTTTGTTTGTCACGTTTTGTATATTTGTAACTTTAAGGGTTATGAAATTCAACAAACCCTTTCATTGCTTCTACAAATAGTACTTTAGATAAACAACTTGACATAGAATGTTCTAAAACCGGTTGATCGAGTCTATATTTGTAACACTAATTGATCATTTTCGAAATGTAATCCAATAAAAATTAGACTTGTATACATATATTTCTCTATTTCTTTTAACTGAAGATCTACTAGCAGTTAACGACATTTAGTATACGGTTACGTCAGATATCGCAGTTAAAGCGACCAAATCGCGATGAACTATTGAGATCTTAACCCATTGACAAAATAGTGTAGTGACATGGAAAATGTGTAAGATTGTTAATATATCAACACATGTCAATAAAAATGTTATAGAATCCTGACTTCCGGAAAGATCTTGTACGATAATAGGGTTAGGATTATGGTGTTTAACGCCACTTTCAACGATATTGCAGTTATATCGTGGTGGTCAGTTTTATTGGTGTACCCGGGGAAAACTACCGACCTGCCGCTAGTCACTGACAAACTTTATCACATAACGTTGTATCAAGTACACGTCAATACTAGTGAACCTAACCGTAATGTTTAAAATGAGGAAACAGAAGCAATAGTTGAAAACATCTGTATCATTTTAGTTACCATGTAGCGTTTTGACAAACAAGTAGATCTACCCTTACAATATCTTCTTTTGATTTAAGTGTTCAACAATTAGGGTTTGACTTATGGTGTTTAACGCCACTTTCAGCAATATTTCAGTTATATCGTAGCGGTCAGTTTTATTGGTGTAGGAAACCGGAATACCCGGAGAAAACCATCGACTGACAGTCACTGACAAACTTTATCACATGATGTTGTATCGACTGAGTGGGATTCGAATTCACAATTCAACAATTAAAAATCAGCATGTGACTAAATAGCTTACAAAACGTAATTTTATTTGACATGTTATATTTAAAACAAGAAATTACTCTTCAATTACCACCTTTGACTAGATAGTTAAGAACACAACGGAAATTCACCTGAAGAAATCAGTTTGATAAAGAGGTTTTATGTCCGGTTCGTCTGCTGCTTCCACGTGCATAATTGCGACGTCATCGCGTCCCTCTGGTGGGTTGTCTATTATGTCTAAATCTAATATATGTTCGAAATCGTCCTCTCGTAAACTATGTAACCAATTGAATACTTTTAAGTTTCTATGTGCCCTATTGAGGTGCTGTCCGCGATTCCACCATTCCAAATCTTTAACTTTTATTTCGTGATATCTGGGACGACCCATTCTTACCTTAATATCTTCTCTGATAACATTACTTAAAAATGGAGATATTCTCATTTTTTGTATAATTTTTGGTCGAAATCCATAGTCATCATCAATAAATTGTGGAAAATCCTTACATCTTCCAACCATTTTTTGCATTGCATTGTTCTCTCCATAACCGGTTACCCTTTCTAATGCAGAGTTTGTAGTCTTGATTCTGTTTTTAACACGTGTTGTCAATCCGCGCCTTAAATCCATTTCCAGAATTTCTTTATCACCTTTCCACATAGCTTCCGGTTTTGTATCCTCTGTAGACGGCGAGAGCGATCTCATTGAAGGAGTTGCACAAGAGATGTTGGAACTAATTTCCGATCGTAATGACATGCGTGAAGACAATCGTCTGCTTCTACCGCTTCTGCTTCCGCTTTTGACTAGCTGCTTTTGTCGCATGGCGGCTAACCTTTCCCTGGCTAGCTGTTGTTTAGCCTCTTCTATATTTAGTCCTTTACTAGTAGGTTTGTGACCAGCAGATAATACACGTGCCTTTGTTTGTTTTCGCGGCACTGGTACATTTACGTTTAAGGTAGTTGTACTCCCGCTCTTTTTTAGTCCTTTTGCATATCGTATTCCTGTTTGTTTTCCTGAATTAAATATTAGCTTACGTTCTTCCAGGTCCATTAATTCGAAAGCCTCGGACTCAAACTGACCACTATGTGTCCCAAATGTGTCAATCTGCATCGCATTTTGTATACGCATGAATTTATCAAATGCTCCCAGTCTTTTATTCGCTAGTTCAACCCACTTACTTTGAAAAGGTTGTGGTGATGATTCACGTGACTTAGGTTCTTGCCTATGTTTTAGCCTTCTCCTCAGCCTTGAAGTGGTGACATATTCTTCGGGTAACTCCTCTAAAGATGATATGTCAAAGAGTGAGGAATAGTGAGTTGATAAAGAATCGTCACTATTAGAACGTCTTAGTTTGTCGTCCTCATAATTAACCTTTAGATTGTTGTCTCGTTGTGTACGATTACCCTTTGAACCCTGTATAGAACGTTTTGATTTGAATTCACTTTGAGACCGATTGACGTTGGAATGTCTCGGTGATTGTGGAGTTCTTCCACTTGGAGTATGTCTCTGTTTGACAGCACTAGGAACACGCTTAATCCTACCGATACTTGATCTTGCTATTTTTTCTCTGTCTTTTCCTAATTTTCCGGTAAATACTGGTTCCCGGGGAGGTTTTTCCATCGGCTCGATACTTGTAATGACATATTCTGGCATCCATGATTGTAAAGCCCGTGATAGTCGACCTTCATCTGGTTCCTCTGTAATCACCATATCTGAGAACCCAGATTGAAGTCGGGACTCATCATATTCATCGGAGTAGTACCAAGAGAGGCGGGAACTATGCCATATTTCATTATTATATCCTTCTTCACTGCTCACATCCATTGGATAATCAAATGTATTTAACGGCCCCATTATTCCAAATAAAAACACATTTATAATAGTAAATACACTGTTGTTTTCACGTTCAAATGATTTAATATTATTTACGTAATTAATACCAATATATCAAATTAACGCTAAAATGGAATCGATTACTCTCAAGTTGTACCGAGATCGTGTTGTCGCCAATTAACAATTTGTTTTTATATAATCCACAGTGTATTGAATTTGAGTTCAACATTGACTTTGAGTCTTTTTACTTATTGATCAGAAAATATAAAAATTTAATTATGTTTTGCAAATATTTACAATGAACGTTGTTTAAACTGCTCAGAATTAATCTTTTTGTTTACACGGCTAAGAAGGTAACAAGAAGTCGTGTGTGTAAAAGTTTAGAATAGTTCAATCTTTTTCAAATCAGATGATTTCAAATCCAAACGCCTTGATTGTTTCAATGTTGACAAACCTTGCTATATACATATTAACAAATTCCTTTTCTGGTTGACTCTAAGTCGATAATCAATGTTTGTATTGTAATATATGTTATAGAGATTTTATTTAAACGCATTCATTGTTTGCTTCTGACGTATGTATACAACGATTGGTTTGAACAACAATCACTTCTATGGCGCCATGGAATCAATTTCTCTGTGTTTATTCTTCAGTTAAGATCACATTTCCTATTAGTTTCTATACATATTTCCTTATTAGTCATCAATCTGTATCGCATTTCCTGTAAAATAAATAAATTGAACAAGTCAAGTATTTCAGTAAACGTGTTCGATTAGATGACAGCTAAGAACTATACACAGAGGCTTTTTTTTTTTTTTTTAAATAATTGACAAGTGTCAAATGTAATTCTATGCTGATATACAAATGTAGGATTACGAGTTCATTTCAGGTTGGTGGTTTATGTTTATGGTGTTTAACGCCACTTGCAACAATAATTCAGTTATATCGTGGCGGTCAGGTTTATTGGTGGAGGAAACCGGAGTACCCGGAGAAAATCACCGACCTGCCGCTTGTCACCGACAAACTTTATCACATAATGTTGTATCGAGTACACCTCGCCGGATGATGACAATAATTTTTAAAGGTTTATTAAAAATGTCAAGAACTTTATAAGACATCCCTATAGCAAGTAATAAATGAGAAAATGTCTGTTCCTTTACTGTTTACTTTCTTACTAATTGCTATACTCGGTAGATCCAAAGTAGAAAAGTTTTTAAAAAATCTCAACAATCAAAACACGAACCAATACGTTGACTCATCATGAACTCCATAACAAATAAGAAAACAACAAAGGAAGCCAATTTAACGGTCCCCAACCTTCTATTTCTATAATTAGATTTCGTATTCCTTATAATATATGAAAGGTTGGAAATCAAATTGACAGAATTCTTTAGATTTATCGATTGAGACAGAGCATTCACAAATCATTAATAGCTGAAGACATGGACCAACTGAAAAATTGTCTCACATTGTAAATTGCACTCGGTACTGATAAAAATGGGAACAAACTGAAAAATTTACTCAAATTGCAAATTATACTCAGTATTGATAAAAATGAGAACAATCGTTCCATAAGGCAACTGTATTTTTGAATTGGTCAGTTGCATATGTTTTGTTGTAAAAAGTTACTTGACACAAACGGGTTTTAATTTGTTAAATAAAAGTAAAATACAAGTTCAAGAGAAAAACAAAGTTTGTTTAGCTTGATCTAAAATCCGAGATTAATCTTATGAATTAAAAAGGGTATAGTCCTGTAAATTTTTTCAACTATTTTGAGTAATCTACTTACGAAAATTCTTAATTTAACCTTTCTAAAATATTGATCCCGGAGGATTTGACAAACGTTATACAACGCTAATGTGGATAGTGATGTAACATTCCGCAAATTAACATTGTTTCTGAACGGATTAAAATGCCATCGTGATGTAACAGTTCTCAAACTAACTTATTTTGTTTCTAGATTTAATTAATCTTCTTAAGTCACTCCTAATTTAACCTGTATACTTATTTTGTTTTTTGACAGATTCAAATCCTTTTGATTTTTGATAACTGTTGAAATATTTAAATCTGGAATTATCCGCTTACAAGTGCAACACGCATTCAGTAGGACAATGTCAATGATAAGGTGACGCTTACATTGCCAATATTAACGGAAAGAATAATAAAATACCACGTGGTGTCATCTATAATGTTTAAACACCACATGGTGTCATTTAAAACATCACACGGTGTCATCTAAAACTTTAAAACGTAACATGGTGTCATTTAAAACTTCAAAACAATCACATGGTGTCATAAAAAACTTAAAAACATCTCATGTTGTCATTTAAAACTTTAAATCGTATGGTGTCACCTAAAACTTTATAACTTTACATGGTGTCATCAAAAACTTTAAAGCATCACATGGTGCCATTTAAAACTTTAAAACATCACATGGTGTCATCTAAAACTTTAAAACATCACATGGTGTCATCTAAAACTTTAAAACATCACATGGTGTCATTTAAAACGTTAAAACATCACATGGTGTCATCTAAAACTTTAAAACATCACATGGTGTCATCTAAAACTTTAAAGCATCACATGGTGTCATCTAAAACGTTAAAACATCACATGGTGTCATCTAAAACTTTAAAACATCACATGGTGTCATCTAAAACTTTAAAACAT
>MJUT01041155.1:251207-263281 GCA_002080005.1 Gigantidas platifrons | reverse complement strand
TTTTTTCTGCAACTTATATATTTAACCATGATAATTCACGCTTTTTTGGAATGTATTTATTTATATTTATCTGTCATATAAGGTTTATTCCGTCATCGTCATGGTAAACAAACGTCGTTACGACATTACGATTATGGACGACACCTGGTGGGTTATTATTATCTGCCCTTGCGTAAATGTTTTTAGCCTTATGGGAGGAGGTACGAAAGTTGACGTTGGCTTCCCGACTGAATAGTTCTCCTACAAAAGCATTCTTTAAAAGTCTTACAAAATGTCACAACTCGGAAAAGGCGACGTTTTTTCAGGGATATCATGGTAAAAGCGACGTTTCGTAGCTGTTCGACGTTTTTAACGTTAAGAGGTCATTTATAATTCACCAGCTACGGTCGTGCGACACTTCCGACGATTAAAATAAGCATTTATGCAATAGGAATTCTACAGAAATTTACAGCAATATCTACATTTTGGAAAATAATAAGACGTGGAAGAAATTTCAATGAGACAACGATCCAACAAAATATCGAAACACAAAAATCCTTTCATTGTTACGGAACATTTTTTTGTGATTAGCCCGGACGACAAACATGATCAATATTTCACAAGTACAGTCCAATCTCTGATAAAAGAATATCTTGATTCAATCAGTTATGATATTAATACTATATATGAATTTACCGATGGCTGTCCCGTACAATACAAGAGCCGTAAGTGTTTCGGCACAATTAGCCATATCTGTGCGGATCATGATTATGATCTTTTCATCCGCAACTTTTTGAAAACCAGTCACGCTAAGGGGCCTCAGGACGCCGCCGGTGGTTTTCTTAAAAGTCAAGTTGATTTAGCGGTTTTGCGGGGAATTACGATCGTACAGAACGCACTTGACTTTTATAAATACTGCGAAAAAATACTTGAAGGACACAAAATCTACCTTCTGCTTTTGTAGAAGACGTATTTTTAAATATGTAGACACCATAAACCGTGATTCTGACGAAAACTACAAACCTGTTCCTGGTATAAGACGCTTGCACCAGGTTTGTGCGTTAGCATCAACTGAAGAATCGAATAAACTGAACGTTAGATATTTGTTTTGTTATTCATGTGACAGTTGTGTAATTGGTAATTACGCCTCTTGTACAAATAATGCAATTGGTGACAAAGAGTCCGTCTCGTTAAAACGTGTTCGAAACAGCGATGTTGATGTCGAATCGGAGGATAAGGAATCTTCAATGACTGATTTGATTCATGATGGTACTTTGTTAGCTTTATATACAGACGATGAAAATGCTGAATACTATTTATTCCATGCGTCTTGTTGTCCGGAATTTATATCTGAGAGAGAAATTGATGATTGGGGTGCATCTTTTGAAAAAACTCAAATATTATCCGTGGACTATACTTCGAATCCTTTAAAACGAAATCTGGACTTTCGTACAAACTATTGAAAGACAAACGTGCTATTGTACCTTCTGCATCTGTGATATATATCTCCCCACAGCTAAAACTTACTCGTGGAGTACTTAAACTCTCTGAAAACGTCCATCTTGACATTCTTTCTATTCTGAACGAAATGGAGGGATGTTCTTAGAAAATAACAGTTGAAATCTTAACAAGTCAGTAAATGTTCATTCGAATATTTTGTTTTTGTTTCATTATTTAATACATGTACATTATTGTTCTGTTATATATATTGATCAGCACATATATGCAATACAAAAAGAATCATAATTTTTTTTCTTCAAAGCTATTCAAGTTTTTCTAATATGGTTGTTCACTTATAACTTGAATATCAATGAGACAACAAGTCGTCAGAGAAAACGACGTCTATTTTGACAAAAAAAACGTCGTAACGTTCTGTTACCGTTATAGGTACGAACTTCGCGCGTAACGTCAAAATAAGTACGTTTAGTATCTTTCCTTCTTTTATAGGAAGCCAAATGTGAAGTATTACAATTCACTGTCCTTTTTCCAGTACGCCAATCTTGACAGGTTGAAATGCAATGTTAATTTCATCTTGTATGGCTACATCTTATCCAATAATACAAATATCAGAAGATAATCTTTAAGATTTTCACAGACAGACGATTCATTAAGAATTTAAATTCCTAATGGCGCACATTAGAAGAACCCAAAATTCGCAAGAACCAGCTGAGAAATTAGTGGAACGGGGACTGCCTACCCTTCCGGAGCACATGAGTTCACCTACTGTTTTAGTGGGGTTTGTGTCTTGCGATCTGTGTAGTGTTTTGCAGATCATTGTTTGTCCTTTTATCGTTAGTCATTTGAGCATTGTATTTTGTCGATTTACGGTTTCTTGCTACACCTTTTGTATATTCAAACTTTTCTGAATTGATTAGTAGTTTATAGTTTATGGTGTTTAACGACACTTTCAACAATATTTCAATTATATCGTGGCGGTTTCTGAATTGAAGGTAGCAGTGTATATTTGCATAGGATTTTAAGTCTAATATGAACCAGAACACTGCATGCGAACCTCGTTATCTCGAGCTAAGAGAAATCATTTTCTTTAGATAATAGGTCGGAGCAAAGATCTCGTAATTTCATTGCAGGTGTAAGTTTAAGCCAAATATAACGAATACTGGGATATTACGAAATAAAATGATCAATCCCTTCAACTTCGACATAACAAGGATTAATTTTCGACTTGCCGTAAACAAACACTTCCCGGTCCTTTCCTCATTCATGACTTATCACCGGGTTTGTAACTAGATTAATACGACGGTGTCAAATGTGGAGTAGTAACTGCTTATCCTTCGGGATCACTACCGGTGTTTAGTGAGGTTGGATCTTTAGCTGTATGTGTATGTTTTGTAGATCGTTGTTTTGGTCTTTTTCATTGTATTGTCTCTTCTTCTTCGATTTACGTATTCTGATTACTCCTTTGGTCTTCTTAATGAAAATTCAAGCAATTTAATTCATAAAGAATACAATTCAAACTGATATGAATAAACTACCTCTCTTTGGATTGAACGTTTCCTCTGGTGTAATTATGCTGTATACCTACTAATAGAAAAGTTTGCATCAATTATAAATTCACAATTGTTTGATGATCCGGCCAGTTGTATAATGGTAAAACGTGCTCGCGTCGAGTGTTGAAGATGGTTGGTGCCACACCAAGTAGTCAGGACCTAATTATTATTATTATAGGAAATTAAATTCTTCACAAAATATTGAAATACAATTTAGATAAATAAGTAATAAAAACAACAACAGAAGCACCATCTTATCCGACAGTGTGGTATCATATCAATACTTTGACTTGACAACATTCCGCACTGCAATTAAATTTAAAATTGTTAGCAAGTTATCATGATTCGTTAGTTGGTCAAAGGGAAATAATTCGAATAAATTTACAAAATTTTAGGTATACACTTATATTGATCTAAGTGCAAAATATTTGTATCTAGCGAAATTAGATACACAAAAATGTTCAATGACACCACGTGATATCATAAAACGAAAAGATGCAACATAAATGTTACATAACCTGAATTATGTAAATTAATACATGCCACAATGAATGAAAGAGCGTGATAACAACGTAGATATCTAATTTAAATAGTGCGCATGACGAATTTCTTGAATAACCTTGATCAGGTACACTCATAGTCAATAGATTGGAAAGCCAAATAATTTAAAATTCATTCGGAGTAAGCCAACCAAAAGGTCTAAACATGAAATTCCTGTACAGTGGAAATAGACCTTTTACACATTACCAATTTGATTATAAAATTATAGTGTTTTTGATAGCAGTTATTTCCCTTACGACGGTTCTAGTCATCGTTGGTAACCCGCTGCTGATCACACAACTCTCTACTCATCTCCCGTGAGTCAATTGAAATTATTACATTCGTTTCGGAGGTGTCAGTTACTGATTCGACATTTCGAAATTGCCATAGCAACATAACATTACTCAAATGTTTTATTGATCGGTAGGTCACAAAAATAAAAGGTTTAATATGAAATCTTTTTCGCGTACCATCCAAATAAAGCATAACAATGTTATATTACATTCTACTGGACCAGTGCAAATAATAATTCTTCCAAATTCAGCGGAGCTTAGCAGATTGGAGATGAATGATCATGTGACTACGAGGATTTCTCGGGTGATCAAACAGTCATGGGTGATCGGCGATAGGTTATAGTAAGGGTAACAGAAAGGACAAATAATTTGAGTATAATTTTCTAACAATTTGTAGATATTTGCACCTTGTAAAAATCAGAGAATACATGTACCTGTAATTGATTCAGCGTTGCTTCTCAAAAGAAGAACGAAGAACAAGAGTATCAGTATCTTGATCTTGGTAGTCCTATTTTTGACAAAAGCCACTCACAATCTAATAATAAATATAAACAGGACGAGATCATTCAAATGTTAAATGTCTTGGTCGACAACGTATTTGTCTATTTCTACAGACGAAATCGGTATTCCAATGGGTACAAATGGTGCTCCACTACTCACTGATCTGTTTCTATAAGCTTATGACGCTGATTTCCTTCAAAAGCTACTCAAGAATAAAGATAGAAAATTAGCTGAAACCTTTAATCCCAGCTTCCGCTATTTAGATGATGTCTGTCACTGAACAATTCTCTATTGGATGAGTATTGGCATTTCAGAAATCTTCTTGACCTTTACATTTAAATCAATAACGGGGAAGATTGAAATCAAAACTCTACGACAACCGTGATGACTTCACTTTTCCAATCGTCAGTAGCAATATTCCAGCAGCACCAGCGTATACGGCGTACATTTCATTAATACGATATTCTAGAGTATGTACCCAATACAGTGATTTACTGGACAGAGCTGTTGGCACACAAGACTACGTTGCTCCTATGTTGAGGTCGTTGCTATACAAATTCTACCGCCATCATCACGAACTGGTTGATCATTACGAAATATCCATTTCTTAAATGGCAGTGGATTTTTTCCATTGTATTAAAATGTTGTCTTTCTTCTATCACCGACGCCATTTTTACCGGACCTCATTACATGAGTACCACGGCGGGTGTCTCTCTGTTTTTTTTTGTTTTTTGTTTTGTTTTGTGGGGTCCGTGTTGCTCACCTTTTTAGTTTTCTGTGTTGTATTCTGTATCGTATGCTCAATGTTGTTTGTGTGTCTGGATTGTTTATTCTTGATTGCTCCTTCTGTTTTCTCTAAAAATTATTCATAGCAGCTAGAAAATACACAAGTTCTTACCACATTAGTATTTTGTATACATTATTGAAAAAAAATTATGTTATTTCAATTCAATTTGAAATGGGACCTTCTGCCCGCCTTAAAGGGAAGTAACTCCCATAAAATCGTGTGAAAACGGTATAATTGTAGAATCAAGTCTAAAATGTGCAAAATTAATTTATTGTTTTGTACCTAACTTTAATAACAGAAGAAGTGGCATGCAATCAAAACTTTAAATACTTGTGGGTTTTTTTTCTGGATTCCCACCTAAGCGAAAGAATCCGGGCGTTTTGATACTCATCGCGGAAAACAAGCCTCTAATGTTCAATACAAGTTATTTCTTGTCTTATCAAAGTATATCGGGTCTGTGATTGGACACACTCGTCATACATGTTTATGTTGAACTGTATAAAAGATCTACTCGATTATAATTGTTTTGATTTACAGTTGATGATACGATATAAATATAAGGGGTTAAATTCTTTAAAGGGATATTGTCTACGATTTTTTTGAAAATTTTTAACTGTCCATAAATGATTTGTTTAAGCTATCATTAAACAGTTATGCTACAAAATATACGATTGATGTTCTTTCTTTGACAAAAAAGACCCAAAACTATCGTTATCGGAATTATTGTTCGGATGACAGAAATTCAAAGTGAAAGTAAAAGTAAAAACGGAAGTTTGGAATTCTCGGGGGTTTAGCTTTGAGGTAAGGAAAATACTGTTAAGATTCAAACACTTCATGATTGTCACGCTCGTTTAATGTTGTTTGAATCTTAACGTTTCGTAGCGTATTCGCCAATAATTCGGTGTTTAATCTTCATTTTATGAAGGTCAGTACGGAAAACAACAATAATTTTGGGTATGAAAAAATACAAATGTGGTAGACAATATACCTTTAATATTAAATGCTAAAATGGAATAATAATGACAAAATCAAGTAATATACAAAACTATTTTACCAATAGCTTTGTCTTTGTCAAATCAAGAGTTAGATCTACATTTTGTATATATTTAGATAAATCTAACAAATAACAATCATATCTATTTTGTCTTGATTTATTATTACTACGCCTTTATTGTTTCACTTGCCGTAAACATTTCCGGCCCTTTCCTCATTGGGGACGTTGTGGTCATGATTGTATGGTGGTTGGGTTTTAACTACCTAATGCAATTTGCATGATTGCATATATTAGTGCTTATCACTTTCGAATTCCGCTCTGGTGAGGTTTACTCAATACAACAATATGTGATAAAGTTTGTCAGTGACTTGCGGCAGGTCGATGTTTTTTTCCGGGTACTCCGGTTTCCTCCACCAATAAAACTGATCGCCAGGATGTAACTGAAATATTGTTGAAAGTGGCCATAGCCATAATCATAACATTTCCTCATTCATGACTTATCACCGGGTTTGTAACTAGAGTAACACGACAGATGCCACTATTTGATCAGGGACTGCTAATCCTTACGGGGCACACGAGTTCACCATCATGGGGTTCGTGTTAATCGATCTTTAGTTGTATGTGTAATGTTTGTAGATCGTCGTCCCTTTTCTGTTGACCATTGTGTTGTCTGTTCTTCTTCGATTTACGGATTCTGATTACCCCTTTGGTATCTTCAACTCTTCTTAATTAATTAAGGATTGTACCACATTTTTAAGTTTATTTCGAATGAACCGAACAAAAAATTGTGATCAATCCTTATAAATTAATTCCTAATTATTATTTTTTTCTTGTCCTAAAAATATTTTGACGGATTATAATTGCTTAAAAAGAATTAAAATTAAAAATTTTCCCAACATGTGACTTCCAGTTAAAAATTTTATCTATGACATGATGGATAAAAAAATTCTAACCAATCAAATTCAAGCATTTGCTACAAATTTATTTATTATCATATAGAGTTAAATGTTCATGAACCAAGCAGGAGATCTATGTTACCATCATGTTTAATGTATCGATAAGTTTTTCGTCAGAAATCGAATAATCATGACTCATCTTTCTAGCATTATTGAAATTTTCTGAAAGTAGTTCGTTCTGGATTTCATCGAAACCTTCATTAGAAACATATTTCGAGTAAATGTACTCGGGTGGTACATAGCAACAGCCTAATATCATCATATCATCAACACAAGAAATTTCGTTTAAAATTTCAACTCTCTGGCCACGTGTCCTATAACGCATTAGATACTACTGTCTAACTCATTAAATTAAATGTGGCTTCTTTAAATGTAGGTGGACTTAGATCACAATTATCGATACTTAAATTGTGTGATCTTATTTCTGATAATGATATTAATTGTTTTTTGTGTAAAACAAAGTATGAATGTTATTTAAAGCATAAAACAAAATTCTGTAAAATATCCGGTGATATTGCAATAATACGTTTTTCGCAATTTGTAGTACCTACTCAGAATGTGTCAAGTGGGATAAAATATTAAAAGATTCAAATCCTATCACATTGGATTGACAGCAATGAAAATGTAAAGGTATATGATGATATACGTTGTATATATATGATATGAACATGAATCCATGTGTACTATGAGTGGTGAGTTTATCACTTGTTGCGTTTGAGATACAGCATGATGCTTTCCGGGGTCTACAATCACATTAAATGTAGAGTTAGAACTATTTCCGTTAGTACATACAGTTATATAAATGGACTCATTTGCTTGAGCTATGTTTATTGAAATTTTTACATCATACGTTTTGACGTCCGCCATATTTGATGCTTTGTTCAGTAGTGTACACCCTGATGGAAAAAAAGTTTTAGATATCTTTACTTCCTTTCTTTCTTCTTTTTTTCTAGAAAAAAATGGTTTTGCATCGAATGTGTCGAAGTGTTACTACAAAATAATTATCACTGTTCTTTACTTCAAAACTTAACAGTAGCCATTAGATTTAACATTTTCATTCAGTGTTGTTTGTTAAATAAACGTCAGAGAATACCGTAGGGGCAATCAAAAATTGACATTCAAGAGAAACGGGAAACACAGGGTACACAAGACGAAGGCAAACAAAACACAACACAACACTGGTATGTGTTAGACACCACTATACACAAGACACAAGACGAAGACAAACAAAACACAACACAACACTGGTATGTGTTAGACACCACTATACACAAGACACAAGACGAAGACAAACAAAACACAACACAACACTGATATGTGTTAGACACCACTATACACAAGACACAAGACGAAGACAAACAAAACACAACACAACACTGATATGTGTTAGACACCACTATGCTCAAACAAACACAAATAACGTAAATAAGACATAAACCCTCCTACAAACAACTGGAGGTAAAGACGAATTGAACATCGTTCCTTGATTTCACCCATCATGTCCAGTTGAACACCAATATAGTGTATTTCATAGAACAGTGATAAGTTTTGCTTGTATTTGTCATATGTTCACGATCGCCATAATTGAGTCAAGGTGGATTTATAAACGTTTACAATATTTTTTGCGTTATCAATGTTTAGTCATAGCGATGCAGTTGCAGTAAGAGAAAACATGTAGCTTAGCTGTAAAGTATAAATACTAGAATTGTAAGATGGCAGTTTTGGGAATGAAAACCCAGTTTAACACCGCCACATTTGATTGAAGTGTCTGTACCAAATAAGGAGGTCCTGTACATGTATTAGGTGTATTGATTTTGATTAGAATTTGTAATTGTTCCGACGGTGTTTTTGGTTTCATTTTGTTGCTATGAATTACGAGTAACGCACCATGTTATATAGTACATGTACACAACACTCTTTAAATCAGTACAAGTAATACACATACACACATACACTGTCCCATTTTAAAGTCAATATCAATATTAATTTTATTTTATTTTTTAAAGTTTACAAAGGATAAAGATAAATAAATCCGCTAAATGGGTGTACAGATTAAACACAGTTACACAACATTTCAAAGACGCTTAGTTCAAATCTTGTATTGTTGTTAGTTAAAGTACAATAGGTGTTTTAATGAATGAACCTATAATATGCCTTAGTCTATACATGTTAACATTTGTGTATTGATGACCAAACTTTAAAACATATTTTATTTCATAGACGTTAATTAACTTATCAAAAAGATCATTCTGAGGGCATGCCAAATGTGTATATATATTAACATTGATATCACAATTCCTTCATTCGTTTATATCAGTATTTATATCAGAACGGTTGTGTGTATATATGGTCATGTATACCATACGTATTGACTGGAATATGGCAAGTTAAATGAAGAATTATTTAGGTAAGTTTTCCTTTGTTGCTTACACGATCAAAAAAAGAAGAGTTGTTACGTCATCAACAATCTTCAAGCAAACTTAAAACGTCTTGAACATTATTAAAAAAAAAAATTAAATTATTAAACAAACAATTGGCTTTCTACTTGAACATAGTTGTACATAATAATGATTTTTTTGTCCTAGAATTATACTAAAATGTGATGATTTCAGTATGAATATGTTAAAAAGTGCTACCGATGCCTTTTTAAGGGATTAGAGATATACAATTTTAAATGCATATTGTGTTGATAAATGTGAAGAGGACTGTGTGTCTCAGCCATATACATAAAGAGGAGAAATACAAACAATTATTACATTTCTAGAGGGTTAAGGTTATGGTGTTTAACGCCACTTTCAACACTAGTTCAGCTATATCGTGGCTACACTTTTAGATAGATGGATCTCCAGACAGAACTGTTGATTGTCATGGGTTAATACATGGAAGCATTACGCTTGTCTATATGGGACATCAATTTACCTCATGCTAGGAAGTGAACCTTATTTTTTTAGTCTCGCACAACCATCGGATAGGGGTTCATACAGAGATTTAGGGACTTGCATATTCGAAAGATTTATGGTTTATGAGTGTTTACTGTCATCTTCGGCAGTTTGTCATCGTTCTGTTGATTACCAGACTTATTGTGTGTAGGAAGGCGTAGACAGATATAACTAAATGATTGGTGAATCTATAACATGAGATGGATGTCTAGGAGTGAAACTTACGTCGATGATCTTAGTGCTTTTGGTCAGTCCACGGCCTGACCCACTCGGCAACATTGGTCCCTATTCTCCAAGGTCCAATTCATATAAAGTGAATGGTGTAAAATGGATTATTGTCCCCAAAACCCTATGCAATTCATGAAATTCATGCCTACTTCATTGGGTCATTTAAAAGTAAGATGCATGGGTGACCGAGCGCTTAAGATCGTGGACTAACAACAAAACTAACACGACTGAAGCTGGTCCACGTCCGTATACCCCTCTTTTTAGGTTTCCGATTACCTGCTTGGTATCTTCAGGTTTTTCCTTTGTGCTAAGATATCCATGGTCATGAGTTTTATTGGTAAGCTCGTTATGGCCATTGTGTTGTTTGTTCTTCTTCGATTTACAGATTCTGATTACCCCTTTGGTATCTTAGATTTACAGATTCTGATTACCCCTTTGGTATCTTAGATTTACAGATTCTGATTACCCCTTTGGTATCTTAGATTTACAGATTCTGATTACCCCTTTGGTATCTTAGATTTACAGATTCTGATTACCCCTTTGGTATCTTAGATTTACAGATTCTGATTACCCCTTTGGTATCTTCAAACTCTTCTTCAATTAGATTATAAATGAAACTTTGCAGTCAATAGGTTTGAAAGTTTGACCCCCATTCGCTTTTTGCGAAGTGTGTGAAATTTGAGAGGTCGATATTTGTTTCCAGGTGTTCTGCTTTCCTCCATAAATAACAATTAATAAAATATTGTTGACAGTGGCGTTAAATACCAATAATCTTAATTCTAATCCTATTAGTCTACTTTAGTCTATACGTTCTAATTGAAAACAATATCTTCCGTGAGAAAATATGCACATTTTATGATCCTTAGCGATTTGGCACACACAATTAACATTATATATCTTCAAGGATATATTTTTTTGTTTTCCCAAATGTTTCCTAATAACGTTAACATTTGCAGTATACATTTAGTTGTATTACGGTAGAATTTTTCTGTTTTAGTTTTACTTTTTAAGAGAGAACCATTTTCGTTATCTTGCATTAGTGTGTTAGATGGTAGGTTTGATCCACTTTGATCCCCTTGTAAACTTTCCACTTACATGTAACAACATTCCAGCAACACCTGCATATGGAGTATATATGTCTCAGTTGATACGATATTCCAGGGCTTGTGGTTCATATCAGGATTTCCGTGATAGAGGGTTGCTGCTACCAAGGAAGTTACTGAACCAAGGGTTCCTCTTGGTTAAGTTGAAGTCATCACTTCGAAAGTTTTACGGTCGCCACCATTACTTGGTTGACCGTTATGGAATATCTGTGTCACAAATGAACACGGATATGTTCCACTTGTCGTAAACACTTCCCGATCCTTTCCCCATTCATGACTTATCACCGGGTTTGTAGCTAGATTAACACGACAGGTGCCACTAGTGGAGTAGGAACTGCTAACCCTTCCGGAGCTCCTGAGTTTACCCCCGGTTTTTTGTGGGTTCGTGTTACTCGATCTTTAGTTTTATGTGTATATTTTGTAGATCATTGCTTGTCCTTTTGTACTTTTTATTTTGGTCATTGTGTTCTTCGATATACGGATTGTGATTACCTCATTGTGGTATCTTCAAATTCTTCTACTATAAAACCTATGTATACCAGTTTTCCTATAACTTATTTTTATCATTGTTTCTATAACTTATTTTTATCATTGCTTCTATAACTTATTTTTATCATTGCTTCTATAACTTATTTTTACCATTGCTTCTATAACCTATTTTTACCATTGCTTCTATAACCTATTTTTATCATTGTTTCTATAACATATTTTTATCAATGTTTCTATAACCTATTTTTACCATTGTT
>MJUT01041155.1:216084-234238 GCA_002080005.1 Gigantidas platifrons | reverse complement strand
AATGGTTATCGTACTTGCCTCTAGTGAGGTAGATCTTGGGATCTAGCAATGGCTATCGTACTTGCCTCTAGTGAGGTAGATCTTGGGATCTAGTAATGGTTATCGTACTTGGGCCTCTAGTGAGGTATATCTTGGGATCTAGCAATGGCTATCGTACTTGCCTCTAGTGAGGTAGATCTTGGGATCTAGTAATGGTTATCGTACTTGGGTCTCTAGTGAGGTAGATCTTGGGATCTAGCAATGGTTATCGTACTTGCCTCTAGTGAGGTAGATCTTGGGATCTAGCAATAGTTATCGTACTTGCCTCTAGTGAGGTAGATCTTGGGATCTAGCAATGGTTATCGTACTTGCCTCTAGTGAGGTAGAACTTGGGATCTAGTAATGGTTATCGTACTTGCCTCTAGTGAGGTAGATCCTGGGATCTAGTAATGGTTATCGTACTTGCCTCTAGTGAGGTAGATCTTGGGATCTAGCAATAGTTATCGTACTTGCCTCTAGTGAGATAGTTCTTGGGATCTAGTAATGGTTATCGTACTTGCCTCTAGTGAGGTAGATCCTGGGATCTAGTAATGGTTATCGTACTTGCCTCTAGTGAGATAGTTCTTGGGATCTAGCACTGATCGGGCCAAAGACTATAAAATTTATATTTGAAGCTTCTCCGCTAGGCATGCAGTATTAAGGAGTAAGAGCAAAGCTGGTTGTCTCAAAATCCGAATAATGTGTCCGAGTGGAACTACATGTTTGTTATAACGGACTGTTGTTTTAGAGATCTAGCACTATAAAGATTCAACTAAGCGTGTTTGTCTAGTACAAAGCAGACTTCATCATCATCGCATTAAAATCTACCTTGTTCTCGTCATGATATAGCTGTAGAATTCCTGCTGAGTTGACGTTTAACAAAAATCACTCACTCACTCTCACTTCTTTTTTGGTTGATTCGTTGACCCCCTCCCCGCCTTTATCCAATGTCTTTGAGGATTGCAATTCTGTCTTTTTTCTTGATGTACTTCAAGTTGACGGGGGTGTTAGTTCGTATTCATTATGACAAGAAAGTTTAAATACTTATGGTATACAATTCCAATTTCCACCAATATCAACAAAACGAACAATCACCTCTCACCGCAACTCATTAAGCATATCCAAATAACCACGATATAATTATGACGTTGGAAATCCAGCTTCTGGTTGGGGACATATATATATGCTTCCGTAATTTTGCACGTGTGGACTTTTCTTTCTTTCCGATCGATCTTTCTAACAAACCAAATGATATACAAATTCAACTTTTATCAACTTTTATGCCAAATATATATAATGGTGAAACTACTCACTATTAAAATCTGTTCAAAAGAATGAATGCATAATTTATAATTTCAATGGATGAAACGAATTTCGCTATAATTATAACTTGGGGACGAAAAACAATAAATTGCTAAGTTTTGTTTTATCTAAATAATAAAATAAAAGGGTTCGGTTAAGACAGATTTCACTGTACTAATTTATTCGCAGTATTTAACCAATGTAAAATAAATGTTAGTTCAGATCTGTTTAGTATGCCTACTGAATGTGATAAATCTGTTTGATTATTTATTGTAAAGTCCTTAGTAAACAGCTGTCATACACGATTATTCTTCACCCTATCTTATAGCCAGGTCCTTCATGCATTACCTATATGACACGTGTTGATAGAAAAGCATGTTATAAATATCAAAAGACATGCTCTTAATCATTCTGAGTGATTAGTGCAAACATTACCTGTATATTAATAGTGTGGTGGTTAGCAAACACATGGAAATATCTTCACAACTGACAAAATATAAATTATATACCGGCTGTTACGTGTTCTTTCATAAATCAAAATCGTTAAATTAAAGTATAATTACTTGAAATGGATAAAGGGTCGAGCTTTCAAAAGTTGTGTACCATTCACTGATATAAAATTTTAAAATATGTCGAAATCGTTTATTTGTGTTTCTTTACGTATTGTGGTGTCTAACACATATTGTGTTGTGTTTTTGTTTGTTTACGTATAGTGGTATCTAACACATATTGTGTTGTATTTTTGTTTGTTTACGTATAGTGGTGTCTAACACATATTGTGTTGTATTTTTGTTTTGTTTTTCTTCGTCTTGTGTGCCCTATGTTGCCAGTTTTTCTAAATTGTCCATTTTTGATTCTCTAACGTTTATTTAGACAGGAATATAATTTTTTCTATAATTATTACATTATAAAAACAAGCCAGAAGTTAGAAATTGACTTTCGCTGAAATGGCTAGGGTGGGTACTGAATAACAACAGCACACACCAAACACACAAAAAACAATAATGTGGAATATGCTGAGTCCTAAAACATGCAATTTTAGTAGCAAAGGTAAGGTCTGGATCCACGTTACTTTGGTTGGGTAATTTGTCTATAGATTGTATGTGTGTGATTTTCAGTACATATGAATTAGAATGCCGTATGATCTATGATACAACCATGTCGTATTCAGGGCGATGCATAACTGGTCCTACTCCATAAAGGAAATATTGCTCTTTGGAAATCGATGCCATCATGTTTATCATAAATTTTGGAACGCTTGAAGTGACACTTGAAGTATGTTAAAAGTGCAGCATTATTCCAAAACCATAATCAGCGCCAGAATCTGTGTTATGCAAGAAATCAAGAAAAAAAAGCATTGGCAATATTCAAAGCTAAAATATATGCATCTGTTTGTACCATCTTGGCATGTATTCGGTCTGAAGAACCATATTTTAAGGGCGACAAATAGCATGGATAATCCAAAGATGAGCAATATTCATGATAGTTGTTGTGTTAGGGCAACTCGTTATACCGGTAAGATGACTGCTGGAGGTTTAATGATGGAAATCATGCAATGGTAGACAAATTCATGATGATCAGAAATGACCTTTTTTTATTTATTTTATATAGTTAGTCAAAAACACTATAACAAAAATGGCATTGGTCGTCGGTTACATTTGTACCTCACATAATATTAAAATTATTAAAAAGATTTTAGTAAATGTAGATAGCACCTTCCTGTGAAGACGAGCTGGGTTATTTTTATCGTCATATCTGCAATTTTCCCCAGGCGTAATTGGGGTGGAACGCCCAGACAATTATTATGAGCTGACCGGTGAAACTTCCGGCTATAGATGGAGGCATTAAAATACTTGCAGAGGATGCGGGTGTGTAGCCACGTTAGTTGTGTTAGTCTTGTGCCTAAAAGTCAACGACCTTTTTAGTGGGGTCTGTGTTGCTCATCTTTTCAGTTTTCTGTCTTGTATTTTTGTTTTGTTTGTCTTTGCCATGTGTCTTGTGGTCCCAAATGTGGCAGGTGTCTTTGGATTGTCCATTCTTGATTGTCCCGTCTGTTTTCTCTAATGTATATTACCTACTTTTCCACCCATTTCCAATGTGAAGGCGATACAACCATATCAACTCTATGGAAATGGTAACAAATAATAAATTAAATTGAAAAAAATATGACACTGTCACAACAATTCTACAAGCAAATATCATAATCGCAAAAAGAGGAAAATTCGATATCACTAACACACAAATACATGAGAAGTTACTTTGATGGATTCGTACAAGTACTTCAATACACTAGCTTTATGGACCAACACATCATCTTTTAGTAACACATGATAATTACACTTAATCATTTCCATTGTACAACCAATTGGTATTTTCAATCCTTATTGTCAATTATTTCGTAATTCGTCTATGTCAGTTTATGTTGTTGAAACTACTTTATCCAAGGTACGGCCGATGTAGTACTTGAGCTATTTGTGAGGGTCCACTCTATTCACTATTGCTTAGTTAGAAAATTTCAACCAATCAAGCAATTTGTATTATCAGGAACAATAATATACAGAGTAATTTATCTTAGTCGTTCCATACATATTGTAATATCTCGACAAATGGTTTTTATATACGACTAAAATTGTTCACTGTATGGATTATCACTTGAATTGTTCTTGTGATGTGTTAGAATTAGAGAACGTAGAATACCGAAGATCAAGAATGTACCAATGTAGATATATATTTATATACACAGAACATTTACCAATTAGCAATAAACAAAAAATCAATGAAAAAAATAGGGGTGTGGAAAGATGTTCGACATGTCATTACGTTTCACTAGACTCCGATCAGACTCTAACATCCTCCAAAGTAGTGTGTGGAAGATGTCAATATGTGTCTATTTCATCGCTTTAGTTAATTGGTAAGGGAACAACAAATCTTTGTTTTTGTGTATATTGCAATATGCACTTTGCCAAGAAAGACAACTCGTAGTTCTTAAAAATATTGTATTGATTATATAATCAAAACTGTGTAACTTTAATGTTCCCTTTTAAATTCTTTTCTAAAGAGATTACACGGTTGAATAGTGTATTTCTTAAATTGATTGTGTGTTTAAATCAATGCAAAGTGGAGGTAACAAGATATACCTTGACATGTTTAAGACATCACATATATGATATACAGTACTATTTGGTTGGAATTATTATTTATCAATGAAGGACATAAAACATTATGAAGTGTCCTCGACTCAAAACGACTGCAATTTTTGTGTTTTTTGTATATCTTACTTCTGTTGGAATATCGTACTATATACTTCATAAATCTCACGATGAGTTCACTAAGATCAAACCACATCAAGTCTTACGTCACATGAAAAGTCATAGAAGACCGGAACAACTACGCATCGGGCATCCATTATTTGAAAGCTGTCTCCGGGATGAGAACTACGAAAGATCGTTATTGGAGCCATATCATACTCTTGGAAATATTCATGTTTATTCAGCATTTTTAGATAATCGTACCGGTGTGCCATATGCAAGAATGATTTCAATGGTAAACAGTCGAGCTCCGAATCGGAACTTCAAACTTTGGTGCCATTTCGGTTATAGCGGGAATAACACTTTACACGTAACTAGAGAAGCAGTTTTCTATGAAATGTGTGAAAATCATCACTTTAGCAACGGTGGCTGGATAATATCTTGTCAAATACCAGTGGACATATTACAACGAATTCCGTGTGAATTGTTCCTTAAGGAAACGAACGCCTCACAGGATGCTCATCCATTGGTTATGGTACCTTTACTTAAAACTGATTATCATAAGAGGTTAAAGAAAAGGGGTCGAAATAAAATTGGACTGTGTGTTCCTCCTCTGTACGGTACAATCGAACCATCGAAGCTGATTAAATTTATGTCCCTTACAAATGCGTTAGGAATAGATCACCTCATATTTTATGTGTATAACATTACAACAGAGTTAAATTCTGTTTTAGAATATTTAGAAGATCGTGGTACAGTCACCATAATACCGTGGGTCTTGCCTAGAGAAAGTGACAATGTCTGGTATTACGGACAGTCAATTGCAATTAACGACTGTTTGTATCGAAACATGTTTTATTTAGATTATCTAGCCTTTACAGATTTAGACGAATTCATTGTTTCTCATATTCCAAAAATATCACTTCTTAATTTCATTGATGAGCAAAAATCTAAAAATAATAAGATCGCTGCCTTCAGGTTTAGTAGTTCATTTTTTATACGAAATCCAGAGGCAAAAGGCAATACCACCGAACTAGACGTTATGGACCATATCTATAGAACGGAAGGTGTCAGTAAAATTCGTAGTAAAGTGATTGTCGAACCTTACAAAATATTTGAGGTTGGGATTCATCATGTCAGCAGGACATGGCCTGACAGTCAAAATTATACAACCTTTGAGGTAAATCCAGAGGACGCCATTGTTCATCACTATAGAAACTGTATACCTACACTTGATCTTGGATGTTCTTCATTCATTACGGATTCAACTGTACCTGATTGGCACAAGTATTATTTTACAACAAGATTTAATGCGCGCATGACGGAACTGAAATTGAAATTTAATATAACAACAGGTTGAATAAAATGTTTTAATTTTTTCGCTTTTATCGATTTCATACACACAAAATCGAAATTTGTCTGATGTCCATTCGCTTTTATATGGATTTTGCGTGGATGTGATCATAAAAAAACTTCAACAATGTAAATACAGATTATGCAAGTTCGTATTCAAAGATTTTCGATGCAAATGAACGACCTGAATAAAAAAAAGTACTACAACAATAAAAGTAGCATACATCAACCCAAGTCTAAAGTTCCAGTCACTACTGACAATAATCCACATTTCTTGCGGGTCAAAAAATCGTTGTCTTCCTAAGCGATTCGACCTTTTCGTCCGATGCATCACCGCTATGGGTTGTTTTACATTTGAGTGAGTGATTGTTGTTTAACGCCCTGAGAAATTTTGGCAGCTATATCATGGCGAGAACATGCTATATTTCTGTAAGATGATGATTTCCACATTGTACTAGATCAAAACGCTTAGTTGGATTTTTATAGTGATAGCTCACTGAAACAAAAGTCCACGTATAGACATGTCGCTCCACTACGACACATCATACTGACTCCGAGTAAACAAGTTTTTCACCCATGGTTTTCGGTGGGGTCCGTGTAGCTCATCTATTTTGTTTTCTGTGTTGTTGTTTTGTGTTCTGTTTGTCTTCGTCTTGTGTCTTGCTTGCAAATGTTGCCAACGTATCTGGATTGTCCATTCTTGATGGCTCCTTCGGGTTTCTCTAACATGTATTTCACACATACTACTTAATACATCGTACCTAGTGGAGAAGCAACAAATACTAATGTTATAGTCTCTGGATTGTCCATTCTTGATGGCTCCTTCGGGTTTCTCTAACATGTATTTCACACTTACTACTTAATACATCGTACCTAGTGGAGAAGCAGCAAATACTAATGTTATAGTCTCTGGATTGTCCATTCTTGATTGCTCCTTCGGGTTTCTCTAACATGTATTTCACACTTACTACTTAATACATCGTACCTAGTGGAGAAGCAGCAAATACTAATGTTATAGTCTCTGGTTAGGTTTCGTCTGATTAACACTCGAACCCACGATATACCACACTCATTCGAAGCGAAGCCGTTAATACACTGATGCGTTTTTGTTTAACATTTTACGGATGTACCGAATATGTTATCCCAACTGATGATGGTCCATTTTTATCATCTTTTAAAACCTTGAATTACTCTGTTGTTGTTGAGAAGTTGATTATATTCAATTAAGAAATTACACCGATTCGTTATACAACAGTAGCTATATTACTTATATTAAAAGGGAACACAGTACAAACAAAGACAAAACAAGTATTCAGTGAAGTTTAAAGGTATGCGTTCTTGTATATTTAATCACACATCTTTCGCAAATTCAACATATATAATTACTGGTAATGGCTTGGTTTGGTTTCTGATGTTTAACGTCACTTTCAACAATATTAGTAATGAAGAGTATTTTAACCAAATATTATAGATGAAGACTGATGAACACAATCTGTACAATAGACTCACAATGTAAAAGGAAATCAGGACAACAAATATCACATGTGAAGCACATTCCAAAGAGGAAGAAGAACGCCACGTACTCGGGTATTATTAGAAAGCCCAAATTATAGAGATCATCTTAATACACAATCTTAATCAAGGTTGTGGTTACTCTTGTGTTCAATTGCTATTCGGTGTTTATCCTAGACTTAAGGAGTTCAATTTATCTTTTAACCGCATAGGTTGTGTAATGGCTAGCGTGCTCTCCTAGAGTGCGGTAGATCGTTGGTTTGAGCCTCAGTCTGGCAAATCAAAGACCATAAAATTGGTATTTACTGCTTATCCACTAAGCATGCAGCATTAAGGAGTAAGACCACAGACTGTTTGGCTGAGAATCAGGATAATGTGTTTTACCATATACATTTTTTTTTGTATTTGATTTATCTTTAAAATAAATGGTGATCCAAATTGACAATGTCACAGAAGTTAGTTCCAATAAAAATGTAGTATATCTATGTCAAATTTAGAGCACATGACGCGTTTCTAGAATAAATATAGTCAGGTAAGCTCTAAGCCAAACTATTTGAAAGCTAAATAATCTAAAAGTCTTTGGGAGCAAGTAAACCAAAGGGTATAAACAAGATATCAAATTTCGGCTATGGTTACCCATGCTTGATGGAGGAGAACATTAGTTTCGAGGATAATTATATTATATAGGAACTGTAGATTTACTAAATAAAAGATAGATCTAATAAACTACTGGGCGGATAATACCCACGGGTACTAATAGTCCACTAGCAGCGACATCAATATCTAATAAACTACTGGGCGGATAATACCCTCGGGTACTAATAGTCCACTAGCAGCGACATCAATATCTAATAAACTACTGGGCGGATAATACCCTCGGGTACTAATAGTCCACTAGCAGCGACATCAATATCTAATAAACTACTGGGCGGATAATACCCTCGGGTACTAATAGTCCACTAGCAGCGACATCAACCCAGTGATAATAATAAAAACGTAGATATTAGATTTAGTGCACACGTCGCGTTTCTGGAATAACCTTTATTAGGTGTACTCAAAGCCAAAATATTTAAAAGTCAAATAATCTAAAAGTCTCTGTAAGCAAGCAAAGCAAAGGGCCTAAACATGATCTCCAATATCGACTAAGATCACATATGCCCGAGGGAGGGGAACATTAGTTTTAATAGTAATTATATGATTTAGAAATTGTAAATTTTGATAAAAAAATATCTAATAGTAATAACCATGTCTAACAAGAACGCAATTGAACGAATGGTTCCTAGTGATAAATCATGATTTGCACCACTAAATGATATATTATATACGGTCCTTAACTTAGTTAACCGTTACGAAAAATCTGTGTTACAGATGGCCACGTATTTTATTTGTCGTAGTCAAAATCATTTCCTTTTCTCCTTCATGACTTATCACCAGATAATGTAACATAAGAAACACGACGGGTGTCACTAGTGAACCAGGAACTCCTTACCCTACTGGAGTACCCGAGTTCATTATAGGCTTTAGTATGGTTCGTGTTGTCCATTCTTTTGTATTGTGTTGTTTGTCCTTCTTTGATTTGTTGATACAATTTTGTTTGTATCGTGCACGTGTGTAGTCAGTTGTGTTAATCACATTACTACTCGACGATGCACTGTCTCTGTGATCCAGTTTACATATAATTGACTCGACACGACACAAGCAGTTGTGGGGGAATATGGTGTTCAATGTCACTTTCAACAATATTTCAGAATTCAGATATTTTGTGGCGGTCAGCTTTATTGGTGAAGGAAGCCGGGGTACTCGGACCGGCAAACCACAGACAAGTCACTGACAATCTTTATCACCTAGTTTTGTATCGAGTACATCTCGTCATAATCTGGATTCGAACTCACAACGTTAGTGGTGATAGGCACTGATTGCCTGGGGAGTTGTAAATCCAACTACCACACGATCACAACCACGACGACCCCCAAACAGCTGCAATACCACTATCTATTGATAGTATCTACTACTCAACTTATCTTTAAGATCTTTTAGATTATACAATATATTTAGATAGAACTATATATACGTATACGTTTTTATCACTGTGTCACGTTTTATGTATTTCAGTAACAACTGTTTGAAAGGTCTGATTTCATACTCACGTCAAAGGAACACATTACTTAAGATCTGTGAGTACCGTAATAATAATTACTCAACAGTAAAGGTGTACTTAACTATTATGTAATCAGTTGTAAAACAAAGTCATGGATAATCTTTTATTGAACGTTAACTACTATGTTATGTAAATGAACATATATTTTCCTAACAAGATCGGCAAATGTACAGTGATTTATAATATGGTTGATTACGATTAAGTAAGTATAACCATTAGTTCGTCGAACTTTAATTTTTGTGTCAATCAATTTTGTTATTATTTTGTCGTATAAAAGGAAACAATATAGTCACCAGAAGGTAATTTGCACTGAATCATTTGTTCTCGGCTTATGTACATTATTTTGACAGATTTTGAAGCTTAATTTGGAAGCAGAGACTTACAAAATTGTTTATGTATAAATTTATTTACGCAGTCAATGAAACAAGACTTCTATTGTCCTTTTAAAGCTATGCTACATTTGTATCAATGTAAATAATTCATAGACTTGTTGCTTATTGTCGTCGTCTATTTTCTAGAACAATCAAATTGCTTGTGGTCTCTGGTCGTAGTTTCGATATTGTCAGTTATGAACTCGTCTTTTATCTTTACTCCGGAAATGCTATCATCACCGACATTTTCATCGAAAATTATACATCACATAATACTTCCGGTTAAACTTTCAACATAGGGATCCAAAGCTTATACTTGTTTTTGACATTATTTCCTCCAAGTTTCAAATTATTCATTTATGATATGAATTGAATATTATCATTTTTTATTACACACAGATTTTGTAATGACAGAAAAGCCTTTATTCGTCGATGTCAATGGACACGACGGTGCTGGTGGTGACGTTTTTCAGAATGGGATAGATGACGATCTACTTAGTCCAAAAAATGCCCCTAAGCCATGTATGTACTTCCTATGTCAATAACAGAGTTTCATGTTCCTATCGCTTTTAACTTCCCTGTGCATACAACTATTGCATTACCTGTTAGTGTTGCTGTTGTAATTGTGTTGGGTCAAAGAAAAAAATACCTGTTTCTGCTTACATATTCTTGAAAAATAATAGGATAGCTAGGTAGGCAAATTTAAAAAGGTAGGTTTTTCCTAGGTTATGATTTGAACAGTGCTTGTCCAAAAATGAAAATAAAAACTTAGTATGTAGTCACTAGGCTTAGTAGAAACACATGTATTTTTTTACCTTAACTGTCTGTCATTGTGAAAAGCAACTCTTGCCTTGATGAACATTACTCTATGTTTATATATTATGATGATGTCAATCATGTCTGACATTTCTACAAAAGCAAATTAAGATATTTAGCCATGAATGTTGATAAAAGGGGCTGGTTACAATCATGGCTCGAAAATGCACCAAGCCCGTATACATATATACAAAAAATGTATGTATACTGTACCAAGAAGGGCTGCCCTTAGCATCAGCAAGATTTTACCCTGCTTGCTTCAAAGTCTTGTATTTTGACTAAAATTGAGTGAAAATGTACAAAAAATGTAAACTATCATATTTTAAGCAAAAAATGTTTTGTTACGTTTGCTTGAATTTATAATATATTTGAAGCACATTATCTGGCCAATGTAAACAAAAATTGTAGTTTAAGTACATGTACAAATGTAGTCTGCCATAAAACACATTTTTGCCTCTTCCAACAATGATTCTGTCTTTTAAACAATGGATCAGATTAAAATGTCATTATTCACTGTAACAATCATCCTTGCTAGATCTGTTTACATACAAATTTAGCATATAGAGCAGTAGTTATTGCTGTCAGGTGGATTTTTCACATTCGAAAACATATTCTGTTTAACCAGCTGGCATTTTGAGTTTCAATGTAGAAATATTAACCATTAATCATGCATATTGTGTTCATCCTAATTGTCATAAAAGTTTGTATGTGAAACTCCTCCTACATTTTGAATGTGAATTCCTCATAACTTTGCAAGCTTGCTAATTACTATATGATTTGCAGTTGATTGTACCATTTTTGAAGGAGTTATTACCCTTTTTTACTTCAAATATTTTTAGCTCACCTGACCCAAAGGGTCATGTGAGGTATTGCCATCATTTGGCGTCCGTCGTCCGTCGTCCGTCAATTAACTTTTTCATATTTTAATCTACTCCTCTGAAACAACTGGGCCAAATGGAACCAAACTTGGCAGAAAACATCTATATAAGGTCCTCTATAAAGTTTCTTCATTTCGTCCCATTCCGCCAACAAATATGGCCGCCAAGGGCAATTCTTGTTTCTGATTGGCTAATGCTAAACAAATCTTCTCCTCTGAAACTGCTTGGCCAAATGGAGCCAAACTTGGCAGGAAGCATCTATGTAAGATCCTCTATAAAACTTCTTCATTTTTTTCCATTCGGCCAACAAACATGGCCACTGTTACTAAAAATAGAACATATGGTAAAATTGTAGGTTTTTGGGTAATAACTCAAAAACCGTTAATAATATCAAAAATCTGACATTGGCTAAAAATGATCAGCACAGCAAGATCTACCTACCCTGCAATTTTGAAGTAAATCTGATTACCCATCTTGGAGTTATTGCTCTTTTTTCATCAAAGTTTAAAAATGTTAATACTTTTCATCCTTTATTTCAAAAACTATAAATGTTAAGTGTAAACTGAAAACATGTTCAGCTTGTCAAGATCTACATGCCCTGCAATTTTGAAGTAAATCTTATTACCCGTCTAGGAGTTATTGCCCTTTTTTCTTAAATTTTGAGCTCTCCTGGCCCAAAGACATTATCTTTTATGCATAAATATAGAAAACAGTTAAGGTAATGATTATCTCCCTTTGAAATTTGCTTCAGTATCATTCTATTGTCAGGTGAGCGATACAGGCTCAGTGGGCTGAGCCTCTAGTATCAAAATGTTTATGCTTACAAGATCATAGAAAAGTTTATACATGCAACTCATACATATTAAATGAGAATTCTTCAAACTTTGCATGCTTGCTTATAAACATATCATGTTGCATATTTTGGTGTCATTTTGATAAGATTTTTTATGAGTTATTGCTTTCTTTAACCTAGAATATTTATTCAAAAGAATTTGGAGAGGTAGAGACATTTGTTTTTGTGTCTGACAGTCAAAATATCCTTTTCAAATGATCCATATTTTGTCATATATTTAATATTATGCATAATCAGAATATATTTTCTCTGATTTTCAGCAATGCCATGGTTTGGGATGGACATTGGAGGCACACTGACAAAATTAATATATTTTGAGCCAGATGATATCATGGAATTAGAAGAGCAAGCTGAAAAAGAGACGTTGCAAACTATTCATAAATATCTCATTGGTAATATAGCATATGGCAACACTGGTATTAGAGATGCACATCTTGAAATGCCATTGCAACAAATAGGTGGCAAGAAGGGAACATTACATTTTATAAGATTTCCTACTAGTGAAATGAATGCATTCATCAATCTAGCAAGGTCTAAACACTTTTCTAGTTTAGCATGTGCTGTATGTGCAACAGGAGGTGGTGCTTATAAATTTGACAAGGAGTTTGAAGAAGTAAGTAAAATGTATGAGTTAATCCTGCTTTAGTGACCACCTCTATTAAGCAATAACTTGTATTCTGTGACCTTAATTTTAATATCCCTTCACAGTGCATTTCTGATTAATTATACCTGTATTAAGTCACCACCTGTCTTATGTGAACCTATTTCAATGTTCCCTTGGAAGGTCGCATACAACAGGTTTTTACTGTTGTACTACTATTTTATCTTGCTTTATTGCTTACATATCAAAGGTCTCTTGAGTTCAAGTTATTTCAGCATAAACTAAACCAAGATGTACCGTAAGAATTACTTAATCACTGTAATCTATCAGGGTAAATTGTATATCAGATATAGAAGATTAACAATTTTCTGTAGCTACACATATTCATTAAAATTGCATGGAACTTACTTCAGGTAATGATATAAAAATGTAATGTAAACTTATCTACTCTTTTGCTTCACTTTTATCATCTGTAATCTTTGCATATTTTGATATTCTGTGAAATTACTGAGTCAATTTTAAACTAAGAAAGATCTGAAGATATCAAAGAGGCAATTAGAAGAAAGATAGACAACACACTAGCCAAAAGAAAAAGGACAAAAGTACAAACAACGATATACAGTCGACTCTCGTTGTCTCCAACTCGCTTGACTCGAAACTTCGGGCGAGTCGAAATTTCGAGAGAAAGTCCTGAGCGTCGGTATATATAAGTATATAGTATTTTATACGTTTTAGTCGAAATTGGAAGAGTCGAAATTTCGTGTTTCTCGAAGTAAAATTACAGTCCCAAGGTAATATTTTAATGCAAAATTCAATTCATATCTCGAATTTTTTACGATCTGTCAAAATATAACTGGGGGTAATTTACATGTTTTCCTAGCAGGTGTTTTATTGATTTAAATTTCCGGTCATTAAATGATTGATGATATTTTACCTTTTGTTGTTGATTAAAACATCACAATCTTTGGTTTTATTACAAATGTAATTATCACCTTTTGTTTCGAGATGAAAAATATTTACCGATGTTACATAAAAAAGCCTGTTTACGCTTGGGTCTGTATAAATTAATGAATAATAGCCGGTCAAGCTGATCAATTTTATTTTTATTGATTAATGATTGATTAAGTTATTTAAGCTTAATTGTTCCTACATTAAAGATCATTACCGATTGTTTATTTTTTCTCTTAATGCAAAATAAACATTATCAGCGAGGGTGTGAATTGAAACTGTCCAAGCCGACTTTTGCCATTTTCGGCATTGTATTGTAACGTACATCAAAAGATTAATAATTTTTTAATATTCTTCTGCCACATTAAAATTACGCTATACATTTTTGTAGCTTTTGGTTACGTTTACATTGTACTGCATGAAATATATAAAATAAAGTAGCGTAATTTTCGGTCGTCATTAGAATAAAATAAAACGCACAATTTTCCATTAAAACATTTATTATTACACAAAATAAAACAAGCACTAATAACAAACTCGCATAAAAACATTTCCCAGTGTATTCAACACCGATAATCCATAATAGTACACAGGATTGATTTGTCAACCTTGTTTTAGTCAGACCATTTCTTGGTTATCTCCCTTATTGTAATTCGCTAATTTCTTTTAGTCGAGCTACGGGTGAGTCGAATTATTTCTGTGGTCCCGTTGACTTCAAGATAACGAGAGTCGACTGTACAAAACATTACACAGAAAACCAAAGATCGAGCAACACGAACCCCACTACAAACCAGGGGTGAACTTTCAGGTGTTCAGAAGGGTCAGCAGTTCCTGCTCTACATGTGTCACCCGTCATGTTACTTAAAGTAAAACAAACATCATATGATATGGAAATCAACACCAGTATATGTAAATAAATACAACTAACATTTAAATAAAATATGAAACCTCTGAAAAACGAATGGGAGTCAAGACGAAGCGAAATGGCTTTTATGCGGAAATCGGAGCAGACATCACAACAAGGAACTAAAAACATGAACAGCACGTACCCCACAAAGACAAATTAAAATGCCAGAATGTTCACAGGATGGTCATCTACAATGTATTTAATGCATAATACAGGATATTGCTTGAGAGTCTCTGGTTGAGAATGATACAAAGATGACTTAATCTTTGTATTAATGTTTTGTAATGTAAATTTATCTACTTTGTTAAGAATGATACAAAAAATGTCATATTACTTTATCTATTTTCAGAGAATAAATCTGACACTACATAAGTTTGATGAACTAGATTGTCTTATAAAAGGAATACATTATATAGATAGACACTACCCACTAGAATGTTATTACTGGAAGAATGCTGACAGTGACTACCCTGACGGCTGTCAAAAAGTACCATTTGACTTCCATGACCCCTACCCTTACTTAGTAGTAAATATAGGGTCAGGGGTCAGTATACTAGCAGTTAGAGGACCAGTTGATTATAAAAGAGTTTGGGGAACAAGGTGAAGACTGCATTACATCTTTTGTGTGAAGGCAAATATTGAACAAAGTCTAACTTGGTTTCTGTTATCATCACCATCCTTTAAGATTGTTATTGTTCTTGTATTTCATGCAAAAAGAATTATATGAAAAAGTCTAGGATTTAGTTTATTATCAATAGAATTTTCCCCCTCATAAAGATAAGAAAGATCATGATAGTATATATGTTTTCTGTATTGTATACAATGTATTCATTGAACCATACTGTATCTGAATCCACAATCTTCTGCACTCATGGCAAGCATCACACTAGCCACCATTCACTTTAATAATTTGACAAGATTTAAAATCTTTCCTTTGTAGACTATGCATATTTGTTTCCTGTTGTTAAAGAACTATAAATATACACATGGATTATCTCCCTTTACCAAGTTATTTTGATTTTTCATAACTTGTCAAAGTGAAAAAATAAATCTTTCTTTTGGATGCAAGATTCTAATTTTTATGTTGTTGCTTCGTCACAATAATTTGTAGATAATTACCTCCCTTTATTGTGTATTCTTGGTAAGGGGAGATAAGACTTTGGTGTTGTTTTTGAAAGATGAGTAGTAGTGAAGAAATGTGTTGTTAGAAATGTTTGTGATTTATACTGTATAGTGTATTTTTATTTACTGCAGTCTTGGTGGTGGTACATTCCTAGGTCTGTGCTGTTTACTAACAGGCTGTGAAACATTTGAAGAAGCAATAGAATTAGCTGCAGAAGGAGACTCACATAAAGTTGATAAACTAGTAAAGGATATATACGGTGGAGACTATGGCAGGTTTAATTTGAAGGGAACTACAGTGGCTAGCAGGTATAATTTGTACCCCCTCCTGTAATACATGTAGCCTACAATAAATGATTTGAAACATTTAAAGAAGAGTTTGAAGATATCAAAGGGTAATCATAATTCGTAAATCGAAGAAGGACAAATAACGCAATGGCCAAAAGAAAAAGGACAAACAACGATCTACAAAACATTACAAATAAAACAAGGGAAACGTGCAGTGTGGCATCCCCTCGCTGTGTAAAAATTTTACCCGGTGACATTAACGTTTGACCTATGACCTTGGAACATCAATAGGGTTCCAGATTCTCTTAAGGACTTAAGTATGTACCAAGTTTGGTCAAAATCCATTGAAGGATGTTGATTCTAGAGTGTTCACA
This sequence comes from Gigantidas platifrons, assembly GCA_002080005.1. Classification (NCBI taxonomy): domain Eukaryota; kingdom Metazoa; phylum Mollusca; class Bivalvia; order Mytilida; family Modiolidae; genus Gigantidas; species Gigantidas platifrons. The sequence continues at coordinate 217,489 of MJUT01041155.1, read as the reverse complement.
AGGATGTTACGGAAGGACGGACGGTAGCGTTACTATATCCCTTCGCAACTTCGTTGGCGACGGGATAACTAAAGATTGAGTAATATGAACCCCACTAAACACCGATGAACTCAGGTGCTTTGGAACGGTAAGCAGTTCCTCCTTCATTAGTGGCACCCGTCATGTTCCTCTAGTTACAAACCCGGTGATAAGTCGAATGAAGAAAGGACCAGAAAGTGTTTACGACAAGTGGAACATACCCGTGGTGATTTGTGACACAGATGTTCCGTAAATGTTAACCAAGCCATGACTTCAACTTGACCAATAGGAACCCTTGAATCATCTAAAATGGAAGACATTTTAATTTAGGTAATTAAGACACAACACTGAAAAATGGCACATGTTAAAGTGAACTGAAGAATATACATGATTTAATTTTTGATTTCAATTAATATTACTTTTTCAGCTCAGTCAAGTTCTGTTTTTTAAATACACTAATAGTGACAAGTTCTACTTTGCAAATTAAAATCTCCTCCACCAGTAAAACTGAACTGCCACAATATAGCTTAAATATTGTTGAAAGTGGCATTACACACCATAAACCAAACCAAAGCAAATTAAAATCTTGAGTATTATTTGTGTTTGACATAATGTTGATTTTTGCCACACACCTTGGATGTTAAACAACCTTACCCTGCAGTTGAGCAGTGACACTCTTGACAAATTATGTTATTTTTTTTATGTTAATTGGTACATGAATATAGATTTTTTTCCCCAGATGAGCATATCGATGTAGCATTAGTTAGAAGCAATTTCATAATAAAATTTTAGTCTGAATTTCAATATAAAATAATATCAATAACTGTTTTAGTTTTGGGCAGATGAACATCTCTGAGAAACGAGCACAGGCTTCCAAAAATGATTTGGCTAGATCTACACTAGTTACTATTACAAACAACATTGGGTCTATAGCAAGGATGTGTGCTACAACAGAGGTAAGGGCTAGAAGGATATGGTAGTTACTATAACAAATAACATTGGTTCTATAGCAAGGATGTGTGCTACAACAGAGGTAAGGGCTATAGGGATATTGTAGTTACTATTACAAACACCATTGGGTCTATAGCAAGGATGTGTGCTACAACAGAGGTAGGGGCTATAGGGATATGGTAGTTACTATAACAAATAACATTGGTTCTATAGCAAGGATGTGTGCTACAACAGAGGTAAGGGCTAGAAGGATATGGTTGTTACTATAACAAATAACATTGGGTCTATAGCAAGGATGTGTGCTACAACAGAGGTAGGGGCTATAGGGATATGGTAGTTACTATAACAAATAACATTGGTTCTATAGCAAGGATGTGTGCTACAACAGAGGTAAGGGCTATAGGGATATTGTAGTTACTATAACAAATAACATTGG
>MJUT01041155.1:201240-214597 GCA_002080005.1 Gigantidas platifrons | reverse complement strand
AACATTGGTTCTATAGCAAGGATGTGTGCTACAACAGAGGTAAGGGCTAGAATGATATGGTAGTTACTATAACAAACAACATTGGTTCTATAGCAAGGATGTGTGCTACAACAGAGGTAAGGGCTAGAAGGATATGGTAGTTACTATAACAAACAACATTGGGTCTATAGCAAGGATGTGTGATACAACAGAGGTAAGGGCTATAGGGATATATTAATCTAATAAATGATTTGTAGCTGTACACAAGGCAGTCATTTTACAACAGATCCAGAAAACATCTCGATCTTGACCAAAATCTTGACATTATGATGTCAGGAACTCTAATTCTTTTCTCCATTTTTGTTTCATCTTTAACAAAAGTGGTGGAATTCAAAGGCAAGACATAGTTATTGCTATTCCAGTGACAACGTTGTTCACAATGTCAAGGTTTTGTTAACTTATTATATTAGTTTCTTCATTACAATACAACCTAAGCTCTTCATATTTAGTCCATACATTGAACAATAAGGATACATAACAGCCTGGCATATGTCACCTGATCTTGACCTCTTGTTCATTGTCTACTGACTTTCCACCTTTATAATAAGACAGGAAGATTTTATTTCACGCTAAGAGATCAGCTTCTGAACAGATTATATCTAAATAAGACCTGTCATTTCCACGTTCATTCTTTCCTTTTGTTTCATAATCAGAATGTTAGATCTGTAGCACTTCATTACAGCACATGCATGTACATTGTATATATTGCTTTAAATCTAACTTCTTCCATGTATTTAAAATGTGTACATGTATATCTAATAATTTGTCAGTGACTTGTGACAGGTCGGTGCTTTTCCCCGGGTACCCTGATGTACTCCACCAATAAAACTGACCGCTACAAATTACCTGAAATATTGTTGAAAGTGACGTTAAACACCATAAAACCAAGCCCCTATATTACTGTAAATCCAATTTCTTCCATGTATATAAAATGTATACATATATATCTAATTTCATCTTATATTTCTTTACAGAAAATAGATAAGGTTGTGTTTGTTGGTAATTTTCTACGTGTAAATACAATATCAATGAAGTTATTAGCATATGCAATGGAGTACTGGTCTGATGGTGCTCTTAAAGCATTGTTTTTAGAACATGAGGTACGTGTTTAGAGAAAATAATTTGCATGGGACAATGGGACAAATAAATTTGTCTGATCTTTTTCATCATGGAAGTCATAGACATTGTTTTTTTTTTACTGTGATAGTAACACCAATAGCAAAATATATTTTGGGTCAATTTCCCAGTGACCACACTTTTGTGGTGTTTCAAGAGAAAGTCGCTGGTTTTCCTCAATTCAATGACAATTTTGATCATCTAGATTTTGTATCGATTATATCTCTACATGCGCGAGAATCAAACTCTGAACTTTACTGGTTATATTAACTGATTGCATAAGTTGATCTAAATCAAACTACGATATTATTACAAGCTTGACAATCCACTCACTTATTATTTAGTCCATGTCTTTGAATAAAGAATTTGAAAATTTGGCCTAAAACTAAAAAAAAATAAAAAAAAAGGTTTTAGAGCTCTCTTCATATATATTTTTTAGTCTAAATCTGTCCTCTCTTCAACTAAAGGATATTTTTTTATTTTATTTGCAGGGCTATTTTGGTGCAATGGGTTGTATAATGGAGTATGTGTCTATGAGTCATAATTTTAGCACATTTAACAGCCAATAGAATGTCTGCCTGTGATAATTACAATGGGACCATGAAAGGATGGATGGTTTACTTATTATTTTGTTGAAAGTTGATTTAGTATTATTTTTGTATTTTATAATTATTGAGTATACAGGGCATTTACTTACGTTTCTTCGTGAAAAGTGGGGAAATTATTTTGCCTTCTGTTTGTTATTTATCCATAGAAAGTAATGTTTAAAGTTATTTTGACAGATTAGACTTGTTTTGTACATTTTATTTAAAATCTTTGTCCAACTTGTTTTATGGTGGTTTAGGCTATAATTTTGTATCAAGATAACCGTGGATACAGCCAAATGTTAAATAGGGGAATGATAATAAAAATAAAAAAATAAAATATAAGCATCTAAAATGATATGTAAAACAACACCAAGTACACAAAACAAAGTGATAAAGAATTAAACACTTTGTTAAATGACAAAATTTTCGTCTCACCGAGAGACTTTTTCAATATCTAATAAGTATTTAATTCATTATCACTTTGATTTGTGTACATGATGTTATTTTACAAACCATTTTAGACGTTTATATATATTTATTAAACACCATGAATTCAGATCATCGAATCCCTTTATCAGTCATTCCCAGCATACAGCATTATTGCTTATTTGGAATTTCATTTTAATAGTTAAATATAAACCCCATAAAATAAGATTCTTGTTCATATTATTTAAAGCTATTGGTTAATTCTTTAAAGAATCAATGGTTCAAAGAATTAATAGTTATTGTATTTAAGAAAAGTCTAAGAATACCATAGGGATAATCAGAGATCCTTGCAACTTACTTAGATGAGTCCTGGACTCACCGTTTACAGTTGTGACTCAAAAGTTTCAAAAATGTCTTCTGGACTCTATCAAAATAAATTGCTATAAGTATACCTGGGTAATCAGAATCTGTAAATGAAAGAAGGACTGTTTGGTTGTGTGCTTCATTGACTGATGAAAGTTTCAATTTCAAAGTCACATGTCAACCTTTTGACCAATCATGTGTGAGCTTTCTAATTGAAATGAACACACAATGTAATTATTATGACACATGTTACGAGATATACATCAATTCACTCTTTACATTTCGATAAAAAAAGGGTTTAAAAAATAAATAAAACAATTTAAAATTAATTAATTTCCCTGAAGTCTTGAATGCAATAATTTTATTGAATAATCAAATGAACCTTATTTTTGCTTACACTTTAAGGAGCAATTAGCAATTGTTTATTTTTTGTCATATTATACAGCAAGGGTATGGTTAACATACATTCTCAATGGAAAATCCTAATAGAATTATCATTTTGTTTTAACATTTTTTTCATACCATATTCAGGCCTTGTAGTCATAAAACTTGTACTCTAAAATCGTCCAATCAGAATGCTGTATATATTGGATATGGTGTTTTGATTGAATGTTTGTCAAGTATGAATACAAAACTCATACTCTAAAGTCTTATGAACATAAGGCCTGATATACATTGTAGCAATAAAATCTTGTGACTTGCTAAATGTTTGTTACCATAGAAACGTATGATGGTAATAATTGCATCTATATTTAATTTAAATAGAATGTATGAGAACAGAGTAGAACAATATGTAAATTTTGAAAACGGTCTATAAAAGAACCATTTATACTTTATTTTTGTGTATTGTATAAGAACAGAAGTGAGTGTGGTTTGTATAAGAATAGAAGTGGGCGTGTTTTATAGATGTATCTGTAAATATACTTTTTTAAGATGTGTTCATTCCATATTTATTGTGTAATTGTTAATTATATTTGTTATAGATTTGGTCTATTCAGATATCACCTCGTTATAAAATCAAAACAATAAAATGTGCTCAACAAGAAACAATGTATAAATTCTTGTATAGCGTAAATTGACAATAGACCTTTTGTGCATTTATACTGATTTGACTATAAAATTATATGTTTTATGCTTTTTTTCAATGAGTTATTTCCCTTACATCAGACAAATTGGTACCTGGACTAGCTAGAGTAATAAGTAGGACAACAAATTTAAGTACACTTTTTGTAGATATTTGAATCTTGTAAAAATTCAGAGGATAATTATATAGCAAACAGAAAATTCACAAGTTGTTACAACATTCAAATTTTTGAACACATTATGGGGGGTGGGGGGGTGGCAATATTGGCTATTCACATTTAGAAACTTGTTTGAAAGTGGACCACCTTACATTGAAATAACTCATGTAAAATGTATAATTTTAGAATTAAAGTGGGAAATTTGCAAATTGTCTGTTATATATCAATTGACAACATACTGTCATTATTATACTGCATATTTTGTTTTACAGAATATTCCTCAATGTGAATCACTGTATGACAATTAAATATGTGAGACTAGGCATTATGTTCATAACAATATCGAGTGTGTTCTTGTTCCTCAAAATCCTCCAATCAAAACACATTATATTGGATACAATGGTTTGATTGGCTATTGCTTTTCCATTGCAAGTTATATGACTGTTTTGCCAGGTGCTCCAGAAACTGTCCTAGCTTCACTTCATAAAAATATCATGCCAGTTGCTCCAGAAACTGTCCTAGTATCACTTCATAAAAATATCAAGTATGTTCTTGCACTTCAAAACCAGAACGCTTTTTATAGGACACCCTGCTTTGATTGGCTGTTTTTTTAGTGCAAATACAAAAATCGTACTTGAAAGCTATATGACTGTTATGCCAGGTGCTACAGACACTGTCCTGGTTTGACTTCTGATTTTTTGTTTTTTTGTGTTAGGCCATGTAAAATTAATTACTTGGTTCTCAGGCCCTTTTGTCAAAATTGATGAGGGAGGGCGGCATTTTTTTTAATCCTTTTACTGCTGTAAAAAGTGATGAGGGAGGCATTTTTTTTTTTTTTTGTGAAAAATATGGCAATGTATAAATCTTTTCATTACTTTATTAAAAATTTCAATTTTATATCTTCCGATGGTGGCAGAAACATCACAAGTGGTTAATTTTTATGGAAATGTCCAATCCGTTGGTCCCAACGTACCATTTTTTTTTATCTCCGTAAACAATTCCAATAAGGTACAAGCTTCGGAGAAGCCCCCTATTATGTTCCCTGGTAAAACTGGCAAACATTTGTGCCGAATTTGCACAGAAACGATTGACATTTTGTCTAAATATCAAACGGAAACACGTTTTTTATTTATACATTGTCATAACGATGCTTTAAATATCATTTAAGCATGATGCGTTTTAAAGCGTTTCAACGACCACGCGATATAAGAGAAAAAACGGATGCGGTTGTTTTTTCCGTACGGACAGCGCTACCGCATTTAATTAATTTTTTTTACTATTTTTGCAATAAAATCGGCAATGCGGCGACGAATTTTCACATGCGGGCGGGCCTGAGAACCAAGAAATTAACTTTTTATGGCCTTACATTATAACCCTTTGTTATTTGGTTTTTCCTCTTATGTTTGTTCTGCTGTTTTTATATCTATATATTTAGTATAGATATCTTTATATTATTCTTTTTCTCAATAATCTGGTTTTCAAGGGAATAATTTATGAAATAAGCTCATAATTATAGAACTTGTAAAATCAAATAACAGTCTCAATTCCATTCATCATATTTAGGGCTGTCACATAAATCATTAGAAAAATCTGTCATAATTATATTAAATGAAAATTAATTATTATTGTTTGTTTTATTTTAGTTTTTCTTGTTTTATTTAGTTTTTTTTATTAATTTAGTGATTAATCCATATTTCTAGTTTTGTTTTTAATTAGATAATTTATTGTGGTTTACAAATTTGTGTTATAATTATATATTTATGCAATATTACCCTAGATTATTATTAAATTTCATGTAGTCTTTAGGTTTGTACCTGTCATACTCCGTATTCCTTAATTGTCATGAACATAAGTTTGTTATATCCAGTTATTTCATGAAATTTAAGGATTTGTTCAGAAATTCACTGTACAGTTAAACCTGTATTAAGAGGTCACCGTTGGGACAAAGAAAAAGTGGCCTTATAAGACAGGTGACTGCTTAATAGAGGTGACCTCATGGGCAGATTTGGCTGTATTTCATTTCTTTCCTTTTCAACTTCTGTTCATTGTTTAATGCAGTGGAACCTTGTCATCTCATCTCAGAGTAACTATTTGAGCAGTGCGTAGCAACTTTCAGTTAAATTTCCCCCAGATAACTGATGAAATGTTAAATAAAGTATGATGTTGGTACATGTATGTGTAAGTGAAGTTGTGCAGGTAATATATTCAATTACAGTATTTCATAACTTTTTTTGTCATCATTTTTCAAGTTATTCAGGGGAAATAACTCTGTGTTATTAATCTTTTTATGTTTGTTACTGTTATATATATAGAGGTATTTTGTTTTAACATTGCAAATGTGTAGATAACATCAAAAACTACAATATTACAAAATGTAGCAGCAAGAACAAGCTGAGTATTAGCTTTCTGATTAAGAAGGAAAAAAATATATGGTATAAACATTACAAAATATGATTCTCTAATTTTAAAATTGGAAAAAATTGATATTTTTGCGTAAAATCGTGATTTTTCACAGGAAATACCCCAAAAATTTTCGCGCCTCCCTCCGCTCGGTGCGATTATTTTTAAGTGTGCCCCCCCTAACTTGAAATCCTGGATCCGCCCCTGAATTGTATGAAAAATTTACTCTCAGTCTTCGGTTAAACTTAACACAACAAAGGGAGACGTTATTGTAAAGTTATAATAATTGCTTGAAGCTACACAGTCGTTGATTGAGAGCATGCTAATAATAGCGCACATAAAATATAAGCACTTTGAAGAATGGCAACATTAATAGAGCAAATATCCAATAATGAGAAAGATATGAATTTGAAAATATGACAAAATGACCCAAATTTGTTACATGTATTACGGTAATATTTTCTTTCATTAGGATCCTCTTCTCAGACATAATTTATCCAATAAAACATCTCTACACAACAGACAATCACATTGTTCATTATATTTGTAGTCAAGGCCATACATCCATGATTATTTTTGGCTGATTTTACCAATAGAATCATGTGAAGTATTATCATTGTTCCTCATCATCGTTACCTTATGCTATTGTCTGTCATCCTGGTCGTCCATGTTTAGACAATGGTTTTCATGCATTTAGTCCATTTTTGTTAAATTTCGCATGAAGACATATGCTTTGTCCACTTAAGTCCTCATACAGTTTTCATGTTAGATGCTTTTGATCTTAGAGGATATTTGTACATATACTAAAGATGTACATATAATCAGGAATTTTGTATTGTTCAATCTTTCTCGAGGGCTTATGTATCTTACAGACACAGCAAATGTACGAGTAACAAATCACTGTTTGCACAAACCTCCATTGTCCAATATCTGTCCGGGAGTCATGTTTTTAGATTCCACTTGAAATTTCCTGCCTGCAGTTTACGTTCAGATTTGATTTAGCTGTTATGATTTTCCCAGATAGAAAGGGTCAAAGGGGACCAAAAGCGACCAACACCCAAAAGAATAACTAATATTAGATTCGATTTGTATGCATGTTTTTCTGTTAAGTCGTCAGAAAAATTCCTGCCTGGAGACTTCTAACTGGTTTGCTCCAGTTTTTACATGTTCCGAGATATGAGGAGCCAAAGGGGAATTCTTTATTACGGTAAATTCCTTTCTAAACTGTTCAAATAAGCACATACCTAGTGTTCACATTTTCAGTAAAACTGCTGCAGGAGGAAGGCCTTATATACTTACCATGGTCATATCATGCTGCACCAACATAGCCCTTTGTCATCTTCATATGTTTCTTATGAAATTATCTGTGTAGGCATTTACCGTTGTCAAGATATAAGGCTATCCTTGGTCAACACCTAGAACATGTAATTAAATTTTTTTCAAGTGATTTTGAAAGATTGTTTTTCTTATGAATGTTCTTGCCAGTGTTTTGCAATCAGATTTGACACATCTCATGGTTTTCGAGACAAAGTGGATCAAAGAGACCCGAAGGCAACTCATGCCCTAAATGATAAATATTGCATCTTAAATCTGATTTGGATGGCATTTTTCATTAATTTCTCAGACAAAATCCTATCTGTCATATGTCAACAGATTTGTTGTAGTTCTAATCTTTTTTCCGAGATATCCGGGGCAAAAAGGGACAAACACCCCGAAATTTCTATTTATTTATTCATAAGGCCCGATTTCAGTAAGTTACAGTTCAACATAAATACCCTATGTGAAAATGAAAAAAGAAAATTCTCAAAAATTTAAACTTGATTGAACAGAAACTGAATGCATAATCATGTAGGCAGGCTTTCCTAATTTTCCTTATTTTTTTGACAGCAGCCCTAATATTCCTTATTTAAAGCTTCAAAATCCTATAAAAAAAAACCTAATTTTTTGGTGAAAATCCTAAATTTTCAAATTTTGAAAATTTTTGATAAATGCAACATAAAATAAGTGTTGGAATTAATGAAATCTAGCCTTAGTATACTTTCAGATAATGAATATGTTGAATTAATGAATTTCTCAGAAGACATCTGGGTGGTTATCAGCATCATATTCAGCATGGATTTGCACCATATCAGATTACTTTAATCTGGTTGTATTGATATGCTGAATATCGCTGTTGATGACCATTGGCATCATCTTCTGAGTTGGTAATTAGCTTTTGTATTTATGTTCTCCCAGGAGGGGAGTACAGAATGTTTTTCTTTTATATTGATTATTGAATTTCAGCCCTTTTTTTCTTAAAAAATTTTGCCCTAAAAAAAGCCCTTATTTTTCACAAAATCTTGCTTGAAAACCTGTGTAGGCGATACTCCCTGATGTGAGCCTCTTGTTACCAGACTAGTGCATAATAGTAGCATAAATCAAATAACCAATTAATGTAAATAAGAACTATAAATTGAAATGATTGTAATTTCCTAAAAACAAAAATGTAGTAGACTAAATACTGAGTCCATTTCGTATGGGTGGAACCTTCTTTATTTTATTTAGTTACATATCTATATATAGTCTATGTAGTCTATTAGTGTAACGTCTCTTTCATAACCCAACCCAAAAGAAAGCACATATTTATTGGCATACTGAACTCATTACATGGTAAACAGGCAAAATGATACTTACACTTTTTATTTTAAAGTTCTACTCTATATTCAGCACCCTGTTGTGATATAAGATGAAGAACAGCAATAATATCACTTTTAAGTTTAACATTTTTCATACAAAATGGAGGGGGGGGTGGGGGACCGGGTGGCTCAATGAGTTAGGTCGCTGGATCTAACAACTCATACAAGCCTATCACCAATATGGCATGGGTTCGCGCCCGGCTTTATAAATTACAAAAAAGGGTGCACTCGACTCGCAACAGCAAGTGATAAAGTTTACCAGTTGCTTGCCCATGGTCGGTGGTTCTCTCTGGGTACTCCGGCTTCCTCCACCACTAAAACTGGTCGCCATGATATAACTAAAATATTGTTGAAAGTGGCATTAAACACCAAAAATCAATCAATTAATCATACAAAATAGGGTGTTTTCTGTCATGTGTATTTACCTCTGTTGAATAAAAACTTAATGCACAAATAGAAATGGTTATTAATTTCACTGACCAGTACAATAACCATATATATTTACAAAAGTAAAATATTCTGATCATTTCATTTTACCAACCAAAGGTGCATAATTTTAGCTTTGTTTTGTTTATATTCATAGAATTGCTCAAATCATAACACTCATTTCCTCTATAATCAGATTTTAAACAAAATATTTTAATTAAGATTTTATAAATTCAACTCAGGCACCAAGTGCAACATAAGCAAACAAATATACATGCATAAATACAAACATACATAAATATATTCAATTCACACATTATGAACTAAATTGAAAATAGAAAAAAAAAACAGGAGACAAAGATGACATCTATTTAAACCCTTCAGAAAATGTGATAAATTTGTCAATAACTCAATATGACAAAGAGACAACATACCAGACATTTTTTCTGGGTTACTGTTTCTCAAGTATTAGTTCAGTATATATCTAACTCTAAGATTGACAATTTCAGGATGGGAACATATAAATAAATAATGAAAATCAGACTTCATATGTTGTGTGAATTTTACCTGCATTTCAAATGGAATGAATGCTTTTCACAGAAGATTTCAATACTTGTTATTAGTATTATTTTTTTGATCAATTCTAAGATTTAGGACCACATATTTGTTAATTTTTAAATCAGACTGCATATGATATTTAATGTGGTTTTCTCAAAACATTAGGGAAATTTCATGTGAAATTTACCAGAATTTAACATGGACATTTAACAGAAGACAATCCTTAAATTTATTATCATTTATTTTTCAATTCTAGGATTTAGGACCACATAATGTTAAAATGATGACATGTACATAATTCATCCCAGTTCATTTGTAGTTTACTAGTAATTGTATGTTATTCTAGATAAAATATATTTGATGTGTTCATACTTACAAAGGTCACCAGTATTTATCCAGACAGTAGGTAATAATAGACACAGTATATTATTTATTGTTAACAGAAAAATATAAATGGAATCATAGAGTACTGTATAATATATTTCAGTAGGTTGCTCATTAGAAGAATTGAGGGGGGTGGGGGTGGGGTGGGGGGTTACAGTGGTCAAGTGTGTAGTGGTCTTCTTGATTAATAATCCTTCAGCAATGAGGGATGGGTTTGTACCAAGTTCTTGGATTGATGTGTTCAACTTGAGAGACTTAAGTGCAAAAACATTACCATTAGTCACTGGTTTTCTGGAAGAAATCTTGCTTCTTTCCATATTAAACATTGTGGCCACAATTTAGATTAAAGAGGCATAAAATAAAACATGTTAGCCACGATGTAGCGGACAGGAAGTGGTATAAAACAAAATATGGGAACCACAATATATTATAAAGCATAACCAGGTGGCCATAATGTAGCTGAAAGTGGTATGAAGTTAAAACTTGTAATTGAAAGTGTCGTAAGCAAAACGTTATGGCCACAGGGTAGCTGATTGTTGCATGAAGCAAAAAACTTGGTGGCCTCAATAAAGTTGAAAGTGGCATAATATAGAACCTGATGTCCAATGCAAGATGTAGCTGAATGTGGCATAAAGCAAAACTGGTGGCCACAATGTAATTGAAAGTGGCTTTTAATATTGTAAATCAATTAAATTTACTGCTCATGTAACAGTGCAATTTTGTTGATACATTTTATTTGTCCAGCAGCTTTCATAATATCCAAATTCCAGGTCTTGAGGTAATAAAATGTTACGAGTACGAGTTTTTAGACGTGCGTGTGAGTTGGAGACATTCTGTACATGTTTATGTTGGCCTAACCAGATGTTTCAGATCATTCAGATATTTTATAGTCTTGGTGTAATATATATAAAACGTTATGAGTAGGAGTTGAGTTTTAGATGTGCCTAAGTTGGAGACATACATGTTTATGTTGGCCTAACCAGATGTTTCAGATCATTCAGATATATTATTTTGTAATGATCATGAGTGTCAAGACTATTGTGTATTTTTATGATTAATATGGGTTAATAATGATTTATAAAACTAATGCTTTTATGTGTTATATTTATGCCTTTGAAACATTTGTGGTTTTTGGGTATTAATGGTTATGTCTGTTCATACTGTCTACTATTTTATATAGCCATGAATCAGCAAAAACGAATAGTGCAAAGAAATCATTTAATTAGATAAAATACAATCTGGATATATAACAACACAAGTATAAACACAAATGGAAATCAAAACGAGGAACAAGGCCTTGGTCAAAGGTCAAACTACTTTCAAATTCTACAATTACTCAATCTGTTTATTGGATAGAGTATTCTTGTTGGCTGTATTTTGGAGGTCCTGCACAAAACTGTTCGAACATTTTACTAGTATGCCATAAAGACATGTCTGCAGTTCCCACACACTAACTGAAGTTAAAATTAGGACTTTAGTAGATTTTGTTTTACCAAATATGTATCTGATTTGTTCAGCGAGAAATTCATACAAAGTTTGTTAAGAAAGCAGAGCCGTTTGGTCTATAACTAAAGGTTTGGGTTTATAGTGTTTAAAGCCACTTTCAACAATATTTCAGTTATATCATGGTCAGTTTTATTGGTGGAGGAAACCGGTGACCTGTCGCAAGTCACTGACAAATTGTATCACATAATGTTGTATAGAGTACACCTCGGCATGAATGGGGTTCGAACTCACAATTTTAGAGGTGCTAAGCACTGACTACCATGCGATCACGGCCCCGACTGTATATTGGAGTACAAAACTCATGTCCGGACATTTTACTAGTCTGCTGTAAAGACATGTCTGGAGTGCCTACACACTAACTGAAGTAAAAATTAGGACATTAGCAGATTTTGTTTTACTTGAAATTTATTCAGTGAGAAATTCCTACAAAGTTATGAAAATTTGTTAAGAAAGCAGAGCCATTTGCTCTATAACTATAGAATTGCTGTTTATGTTAATCATGGTGTTATGTAATTTACATTTATTATTAATATAGTTCATGGTACTTATTCATAAAATGTTGCATCTTCTGTAGCAAGTTTTTGTCTGCATCGGCTCTATTTACCTCGCACGTTTATCTTTACGATTTCCGCATAAAAACGACGTTCTCGGTTCGTCGTTGCCTCCAGTTATTTGTAGGAGGGATCATGTCTTATTTATGTTTTTTGAGTTGATTTGCGTATAGTGGTGTCTAACACCAAGTGTGTTGTGTTTTTGCTTTGTTTTTCTTTTCGTCTTGTTGCCAGTGTTTCTGGATTGTAAATTGTTGATTGCCCCTTCGGTATTCTCTAACCTTTTTATTATCTACTGAGTATTACCACTATGCATGAGATTCACAATTTAGAAAATGCCACAAAATGAACATAGACTGTCATTATACAAATACTATAAAAAGCTGACAATAAAAAATAATTATATGTCTTTCTGGCAGCATATATCATAATTATAATACCACATGATATCAATTGTGAAACGCTTCGGTGGTGTAATAGTTTGCGTGATCGCCTCGAGTGCGGTAGATCGTGTGTCCTAGTCCCTATCAGGTAGATCGTGTGTCCTAGTCCCCATCAGGTAGATCGTGTGTCATAGTCCCTATCAGGTAGATCGTGTGTCCTAGTCCCCATCAGGTAGATCGTGTGTCCTAGTCCGTATCAGGTAGACCGTGTGTCCTAATTCCCATCAGGTAGATCGTGTGTCCTAGTCCCTATCAGGTAGATCGTGTGTCCTAGTCCCTATCAGGTAGATCGTGTGTCCAGTCCCTATCAGGTAGATCGTGTGTCATAGTCCCTATCAGGTAGATCGTGTGTCATAGTCCGTATCAGGTAGATCGTGTGTCCCAATCCCTATCAGGTAGATCGTGTGTCCTAGTCTGTCCTAGTCCCTATCAGGTAGATCGTGTGTCCTAGTCCCTATCAGGTAGATCGTGTGTCATAGTTCGTATCAGGTAGATCGTGTGTCCTAGTCCCCATCAGGTAGATCGTGTGTCCTAGTCCCTATCAGGTAGATCGTGTGTCCTAGTCCCTATCAGGTAGATCGTGTGTCATAGTCCCCATCAGGTAGATCGTGAGTCCTAGTCCCTATCAGGTAGATCGTGTGT
>MJUT01041155.1:180776-200909 GCA_002080005.1 Gigantidas platifrons | reverse complement strand
CGTGTGTCCTAGTCCCTATCAGGTAGATCGTGTGTCCTAGTCCCTATCAGGTAGACCGTGAGTCCTAGTCCCCATCAGGTAGATCGTGTGTCCTAATCCCTATCAGGTAGACTGTGTGTTCTAGTCCCTATCAGGTAGACCGTGTGTACTAGTCACATGGAGTGACATGTCTATCCACGGACTGTTTTTTCAGTGACAGTGAGCTAGCACTATAAAAATCCAACTTGGCGTGTTGATCTAGTACAAAGCGGACCTCAGCATCATGTCATTTAGAATTAACTTGTTCTCGCCATGATATAGCTGAAGAATTGCCGAGTTGGCGTTAAACAGCAATTACTCAAGATATTGTGGTTGTACAATTACTGTTTTAAGGGCTGTTGTTGCCGTCATTGTATGGTTGTTGGATTTACAACTACCTGTGTAATCAGTACCTATCACCGCAAAAGTTGTGAGTTCGAACCCCATTCATAGCGGGTGTACTCGATACAACATTATGTGATAAAGTTTGTCAGTTACTTGCGACAGGTCAGTGGTTTTCTCCAGGTACTTCCTCCACCAATAAAACTGACTGCCACGAAAAAAATAAATATTGTTGGAAGTAGCATGTTTAATATCACTTTTCATTTGTAGTTTGAGGACTGAGAAAAGATCCAACTTTCTGTAATACAATGATAACGTTGTCACATGATGTTGTATCGAGTACACTTTCATCTAACTGGCATATACAAGAAACGTTTGGAGATACCAAAGGGATAATCAGAAGCCGTAAATCGAAGAACAGACAACACAATGGATAAGCGAAAAAGGACAAACAATGATCTACAAAATATCACACAGAAAACTAAAGACACGACCCCACTAAAATGAGGTGAACCCGTGTGCTCCGGAAGGGTAAGAAGTTCCTGCTCCACATGTGGCACCCGTCATGTTACTCTTGTTACAAATCCGATGATTGGTCATGAACAAGGAGAGGATGCAATTGTTTGAAACCATGCATACATGCCTTGAAACCTCAATACTTAATGTGGGTATAGGGGGCGCGAACCCAGTGATGTTGGGTATGTAGTCGGAAGGCAATCAGTTTAATCAATCAACCTCCTTGTGGGAGTCAAAACCACAAACATTACTTTTGATAGTCACCAACCAGTGATTGGGAGAGTGTAAGGTCTTGCATGACAACTGCCATGAACAGCAATTCAAACAATTTCAAAATCTAATCGGCAAAATACAGAAACAAGAGACAAAATCGCTACCTCTTACCCACATACATGACTACTCACTTTCCTGGATAGGCGCAAACACTTCAATTTAAAGTGGCGGGGTTAATCTAGTTTTATGGGCCCAGACCTTCCCTCTTTGTGAAATGATGCGGTCATGGACGTGCTTTCAAAGTAAAATGCCGAAACTGGCATATATAACATAAATAGAATAATTGCATTCAATAGCCATCAATTGGATTGTTGTTATCAATATATACGGACACCTCTTCACCATCAATATTTAGCTAATAAGACTGAATAATCGGATATCTAGAATATAATTATATATTGACCTTTATCACAAATACATTTACAGTATCACATACATATACTAAGCCTTTCCCATCCTACACATTTATATAAGTGTATCTCAACATAAACTTAGATACTCTCAAATTTAAATTGGCTGTTCTTGGTCATGTAAGTACTGACTACCCTGACGTAAATCCTCGACCTGTTACATAGTTGTTCCATTTATCTATCACCAACCCAAACCCATTAGTTGGAAACCTTATCTTAAAACATTGAGGGACTCCGTCGAAGAACAAAGCTGGAGGAACGGTAAAAAAGTTGGATTTTTAATTAGAACTCGTACAATTATGTCCACGTTATTTACAACGACCTTATATTGTCGACGTAACTTGTAACTCTCCTCTGCTAACGACGTAATGCATAGAGACCCCGATGTAATTTGTAATAACCCTCTTATAGACTAATTTGCAATGACCCTCAGTTACCGACGTAATATGCCGATCTTTGTTGCCAAAGAATTGGCCAGTCTTCGTAACAAACATATTGTTCAGATTTACAACGCATTTCTGTTACCAACCAATTAGCCAGGATTCATAAGAAGATTGTTGTTCCAGCTAACAAAGCCTCCAATGAAAACTTCTACACAGTTACTAGTCTGTACATAAAATACTTTAGACCTATTAACGAAGATGATGATGGCTTTTATATTCGAACTTTCGTCGAAAATCTCTTTAAACTTGTTGACTCAATGTTCGTATTCAGTCATACATCGTTTTTAATTATACTACCCATTATAAATATCCTCTGTTAACTCATTATTTTACTTGATTGTTCAAAAAATAGTATTTTTTGTCCAGATTGCGGAGTGACTTTTACATTGAACATTTGTCCCCCATATCACAAGAAATGGTGTTATTATTGCAGATAGAAAAATATGAATATTAAGACGTTGTGTTTCGTGTTGTAATGTTTCTGTTCGTGTATTTCAAGAAATATACATCAAACCAATTTCACCATTTTACATAAACAAAGACGTTAATAATACACACAGAACACATTGATATACGGTATAAGTTCGCATACAGTGTTTATAAAACACTTAATATTGTAAATATGAAATCTGTTACGTTCTTTACTCCTATAGAAGTTATGATATTAGCAAATACAAAAACTTGTATAGTCAATATTGCAAAAAAAAAAAATCATGGAATGCAAAATACTGATAAATTTCTCTAGGTATCTGATTTAACAGAAATATTTTCCCACACAATGTAATGAAAGTTTTAAGATGTATTGTGCATGATTTCAAAATTCGCGACTGGTTTTAAAGATAATCCATGCCCGATTAAATACAACAATATACTTCGTGTTCCGTCGCAATATGTTTTAAAATAAGATTATTTTAATAAGGCCTTGCCATATATTTGTAGGCTTGGCGGAAATGAGAATGTCCGAAATTATTCCAAAATGGGACGGGGTTGATTGGAATTGGCTGATATACATGTTTGTGCAATACATTGGGTTCTGCCCATGCAAACAAATCAATATCTGGAATTGAGTGGCATGGCACCTTCTTGTTCCTACAAATAAAAAAGTACGTTATATCAGATCAGATTATATACCAAATAGTAGGGTAAGTAATAAAATATAGCTAAACAAAGCAAGAAAAATAGATAAAACAGCAAAAGACTAGATAGAATCAATATATTGAGAGAGAGAGAGAGAGAGAGAGAGAGAGCTGAGACATATACTTTTATTGTTCTACGTCGTATGGATGAAGTTCATCGTAAAATTCTTAGTTATATGCATGATCGGAATTAAGCAATAAGAAAATTAACATAATCACGTTTGATCCTAAGGGGTAATTTTCAAGAAAATTTGTGTGCGAAACATGTCATATTTCAGAAATTATATTTTCGCTATCGGCTATTGGTTGATCAGTTCTGAATTTGTTGGTATGAATTGAGAATTTGTTTTTATGAAAAGATTTTATACTTCGCGACGTGTATCTTTAATGATAAGTGAGATTTTAAATTCTTCCATAGAACCTGATCTCGCTTTCGATTGTTCGAAATTTCCTGTTATCTTGATGAACTGATGTGTAGTATTTACAATTCATAGGAAGAAGAGTTTGATGATACCAAAGGGGTAATCAGAATCCGTAAATCGAAGAACAGACAACACATTAACCAACAGAAAAAGTACAACAGGACAAACAACGATCTACAAAACATACACATAAAACTCGAGTAACACGAACCCCACTAAAAGCCGGGGGTGAACTCAGGTAAAGAAGATTAAAAAAACCTAGTGTTTAATCTTAATATATGTACTGACATTTTATATGAGATTAAGAAGACTTACCTTTTAGATGTGATTAAGAAGGAAGAAGGCTGGATGTGTCGAATTTTTGTATTTTCACATATGATCTTTGACATTCTGTGGTGTCGAATGGTTTCAAGTTGTCCTAAAAAACGGAATAATTTATTTTTGAGCTAATAATAAGAGATTATTACATGACATTTTCCATATCAGCTCCGGTATCAGCCCGAGACTCCCATATCAAGCCCGACACACATTTTGCATTGACTTTTTTCAAGCATTGACTTTTATGTTGCTGAAAAGATCTTTGAACAGACAAATTGCGAAAATAAATTCTTAAGAGAGTTTCCTTTGTTCATCTTGCAAATATTTTTGTTTCGAGTCTGGTTTTATAAAGATATCAAACAATGTCAAACTGCACATGCAATGACGTTAGAAAGTGTTTGCAAAATCGACCCAAGACGTTGACATTTGAATGGAAATTCCTATTCAACACGACGTGTATACATTAGAGACAATTATTTCGTTTCAGGTTATTTAAACTTTATTCCAATATTTTTAAATGTGTTAATTTGATTGAAATACGATTTTATGCATATTTCTATGCACCATCTTTCCTTGTACCTTGACATATAATCTTTGAGACCACTGTCCAGATACCAGAAGTTGAATTCGGGGGCATATTATGTTTAACTCCACCATATTGTATTGAAGAGTCTGTACCAGTCGATCAAGGAAAGTGAGTGGTTATGTATACATTTTTGTATATATGTTAGGAGTATCAATTTTGCCTCTTTCTATGATTTTCCGAATGGATATTAGAACTGTTCCGAAAGTGTGGTAGTTTTTGTTTTTTTAATTTTATGTTGTATTAATCTACGTCCATATCACTACTTGTTTTACGATTACAATATATTGCAAACCCTTGTGAAATTTTCGCAATTAGGACTCAATTTAATGTTAATGCACACATATAAGTTATTACGTATTTAAACAATTTCGACATTCTAAATGTACTTATTTAATCTATTTTATTTGGAAAACTGCAATAAATGTTTAGGTTCAAAAAACTAGTTTAACCCCGACATTCTTTATTGAAGTAACTCTACCAAATTAGGAAAAAAACTGACCATGTATATCGATTTGACCTGTTTTAGTATATCGATTTGACCTGTTTTTGAACTGTTCCGACAGTGTGGTATTTTTTTTTATTTGAAAACAGATTCCACAAACATATTGATTATATAAAAACAATCTTTTATTCAAAACAAAGATTATGAATTTAAGTGTATTCGAGTGAAAATATCATTTTACAAAGCAAATTTTAGCACTGAAAGCCATCATAGTTTTGTATCAGGTTTTCAAAGGTAGTTACAAGTTACATTTTTAAAGGTTTAGGAGGAATTGTTCTATATTCAAACGAGATTTAAAATTGTTAATTTATTTCAATCAGCAGACGACAAATGATTCATTTAGATATTAAACAAATTCATGGCAGTAGAATGTAAAAGATAAATTATTGATGAGAATTAAATGAACATTGAAACATTCCACACTATTAAAACAGCTCTAATATCCAATCTGAATATTGTTGAAAATGGCGTTAAACATCATAACTCCCATTACCCAATATGAATAATATGTACGAACTAAAGTAATACATCTTATTATTGTATCACTCTTCCATCAACAAAAGATTAAACAAAATAACTTACGTGGTGTGAATCCTGTTTTCTTGAAATCGTTTTCATACCAAAACCTGTCTCCAAATTTCCAGCTTGCAAATGATTTACCAATAATGCAGGCAAATGTTGGTCCAGTAAGACCACCTTTAGTTCTGATTTCTGAGAGGCCTCCTGTGTAAAGATCAATATCGTCGACATGCCTGAAATAAATTGTGGACAAAATAATATTCACTACAAAATCACCTAATGCATCCACAACTGTAACCTGTCGTTTTCCAACAAGTTTTTCTAGCGAAAATAACAAAATTCAATCAAAAAGTGTTTGCATTTTTTGTTCATTTCAATGTCCATAATAGTTTTTTTTTTTGGAAACCAAATGATTTAAATATTTAGATCATTACAGTTGAAAAAGTTTTCCATTTCAGTGAAAAGCATTCATTTAAACTAAAAATGTACACGGCGCTCTTTCCAAATTTCAAAGAAAAGACTCAATATAAAAACAAAACCAAAAACAAAAACAACAAAAACAAGCACCTTTGTTTTTTTACTTTATGGTAACGTGATGATCTTGCTTTTGTTGTAGAAAAAGTGACATAACATTTAGAGAAATATTTAAAGATGGTTTTTGTTTCCATGGCTACGTAAACGGTAGTATTTGTTGTTAAAATGCTAAAATATTTCTACAGCGGCAGCTACTCGACCATTATACGGATATAATCCCTTGAATCGACATGAACATTTAATCATTTTTTTGTGTTAAAATATCAGAAAATTCAAACAAAATCAAGTTAAGATATATTGAAAAAAAAGTTTTGCGATCGTATAGAAAATGAGAACACATGTTATCTGTGCGCAATAAAGACCATAAATGTGACCAGTAAATCTTGAGATGGTATTCTGTAAACAGCCATCGAGTCACTTCCGGTTTATTGTGGTAGTTTTGTCTTTATCTTCTGTATGTGTATGTTGTTCTTGTGTTGTATTAGGATTACTCGACTTTAATTAACCTTTTAATCGTAGTTTTCTATATTTCTTCGTTAATTTCTGATTTATTTCACTGAATAGTGGGTACTCGTTTACAATTCCATTTCAGGTCATGAAAGATAAATCTCCAAATCGAAGAGTTAAAAATTAATCTTCATAAACATGCACCTCGGAACATATTTTGTTTTCCTTTAAAATTTCTTTTACAGACATTCTCTTCCTTAAACAAAGCGAATACTCCCAAATAAAAAAAACTTACTTGTAAACCTTTCGTAATCTCATAATAGCATCTTTATCGTGATCCACAAGACCTCCTGGTCCGTGACTGAAATGAATGACTGGTGGAAGACCGCACCATTTTCTCCAAGCGTTGTAAGGTGGAAGGCCATGATCCCTTCCTCTTTGAATGTTGAATGCAGCCAAATCGAAACTCATTCCATGACGGTCCATAAATAAATAATTTCGAACGCCATCATTAACCATACGATCGTTCTTTCCGTGAGTATCGTCTAACATCCATTGACCAATCCAGTCATGAGCTTTGCCACCATGTGACATAAGAACACCTGGTCTGTTGTAGGTTTTGTAGATTGGTATTTGAGCAATTCTTTTACCTCCTGGGGCACCATATCCGAGGAAATCTGGAACCATGGAGTGACCAAATCTAAACGCAGCGCCTGCCATTGAATTAGCTGTTGTAGGGTCCATCTTGTGATCAAAAACTGTGTTGTACTTTTTGTAGACAGATTTTAAACCAAAAACGGTCATAAATTCGTCGTTCAAGACAAGAGGAAGCCATTCAGCATAAACTATATGTTGAAGAACTGCTCCAATTATTTTTCTTGTTTCTTGATATATGATTTCATCGGTCCAGTGATGATTGAGCTTGCCTAAGACTGCAGCCAAACGGTTGTGTTCTCTGAGGAAGACGGTATGGAGGAAAGCAAGAGAAGGTAAAATAGTATTTCTGTCATCACCTAATGGAAATATAAGAAAAACATTAGAGAATATCGAAAGGGCAATTAAACAATGGACAATCCAGAGAAAGAAACTGACAGCATATGGTAATAAAGACAACGAAAAACAAAACATAAACACAACACAATATGTGTTGGACACCACTATGTGCAAACAAACACAAATAACGTAAATAAGATGTGAACCCTCCTACAAACAACTGAAGGTAAAGACAACCGAACATTGTTGTTCTTATGTGGAACTCGTAACGGACATCACAACACGGAACTCAGAACATAATATTATTGCCGTTTAATGTTACTTTTAACAATATTTATATTTATCGATGATTTGTAAAATTTACTTTTGATTTTGACACAAGATAATATATATGATCAAATAACAAGAGTGTTACAAACATATTACCGTTGATTTCTATGTGTAATAATAAGACCTTTATATTGATGTCAAGTTGACAAATCTTAGATAAATGTTCTCTCGTTGGTATGTTTTGCTGGAAATGGACTTCACATCCCATCTGGTATATCAGGTTTCGTAGTCGAGTCGTGATTGCTTTGATAAATCCATTATCGCAAAACAAATCAACGATAGTATCTATTTATCGAGGCGTTGATATTATTGGTCAAGAAAACAAGAACAATTACCGACGTTAGGTCATTCACTGATCATACTTATTACATCGAGCACAACTCACCACTTGTGAGGAGTTAAACCCATAAGCCTTATTGGTATTTTAGATTTTGTTCCCAATTGGTTTTGGCTTTCCCTTAGTACAGCTATTGACGGAAATATTGAAATGCACACCCATGATATGTATATGCATTACAACAGACAAAAGTTACAAATGAGCGCACGTGTTTACAATAACCTAAGTAGTCCAAGCCAAACGTTTTAATATGTGATACATTATTGTTTGTGTTAGCCTACCTGCTCCAAAGCAATAGTCGTTGGGACCTTCAATGATACAATCACCATCTGGATAATGAGGTAGATATCCTTTATCTGTCATCTTCAAAAAACCTGAAAGTTAGAATGAGATAACAATACATTCATTAGTGAATCCGGTTCCTACACTGGAGGAAGAATAACACTTTTATTGAAAAGAATATCCAGCATTTTATATTGTTTGAGTGGCGTTGGGGTCCCAGTAACCATAATCATATGTTTGTGTCTTAACCAAGTCAGTACCTAAATTTCAATAGACCTTTGTCTGAATTTAGAAGTTTGAGCGTTTGCCAGAAGAGTGGCCCGTGTTGACGCGATTGGTTATTTTGTCTACCATTGCTGTTTACAGTGCAAATATAAAACAAATAACATGAACTGTTAAATCTAGCCATATTAAGCAATATACTTCTTTGAATATTCGTTTTTCAACTTGTCCTTTTACCAAGGAAGACATATGTAATTTCATTTAAATTGAATCACATTTGTTAGTAATAGTCCAGTGTTTGATTTATGTTTTGTTTTGTTTTTATTTAATTTTTATATAATTCCACGTGAAACTCAAACGTGGAGTTATATGAAGATTACCAGTTCTTAACGTTATTTAATAATCATTGTCTAAAAAAAACAAAAAAAACCCCCACACACATCACATTTTTAAATCTTCACTGACCTCCTTTTCCAAGTCTAAGAAATGTCTGTTCTTTTATAGAATTTCCATAGATCATAGATCCGTCTATAAACGATGACTGTTGATTTATCTGATTTCTTTGTGCTAAAATTACAATAAAATAATGGTTTAATAACAGTATTCATATATCGAACTATATGTGTTTGTTTGTATAGTGGTGTCCAGCACATATTGTGTTGTTTTTGTTTTGTTTTTCTTCGTCTATGTTGCCTGTTTCTTTGGATTGCCCTTTTTTGATTGTCCCTTCGGTATTCTCTAATGTTTATCACGATCAAAGCCAATGTGGTCCCTGTTTTAAGCCTGTTATCTGAAACTGCTTACCAAAACAACACAATCGAAAAGTAAGTTGAAATTTACTAAAACAAATAACTTCCCCAATTACATTTTGGCTATCCTCTTTGGCTTACTTGTTCACACAGACTTATACATTATTTTGCCTTCCAATCTTTTGACCATGAACATACCCGATGAATATTATTCCAGAGACACGTCGTGTGCACAAATCTAGATACCTACGTTTTTATTGGGAGGTTAAAAATGTACTTGAGTATAAAAATGTTCATAACCTATGATCCATATTACTATTAGAAATAAGTTCCGCTACTGGTTAGTTTTGATAATAACCTAACTATTGGTGTAAAGTCTTACTGTGAAATTAGTACCTATTAATTTTAAATGGTCATCAAGTGACAATAAATAACAAGTCAAATACATGACCGGAAGTATATATGTACATCGATGGTTCGCCATTTATTTCAGTAACAACTCTGAAAACAACGTCTTTGCTTAAGAAATTATATTATGAACATTTGAGTACTAAGCAATAGAGAATTGTCATTTCAAGTTTTTCTTAATATTACAACTTACCTGGTTTACAGTATAACTCTGGTGCTATAGAGGAACGCACAAAATTCATACAAGGGTAATGGAAACGTTTGTCATTCTTTGGGATAGGAATTGGAAAACATGAACCTCTGTAAAAACATATAAAATGATACAGTTCGTGGAGATTTTATCTGATTTACGACGCAAAAACAAAAGATATAGATTTATCCGTTGACCAATTTCAGTCATAATAAGAGTCTTAACTGAATCCTGATACATCGAACTTCAAATTTAGTCCTAATATAAGAAAAATTCTGAATAATGTCTTTTCGGAATAAAAATAAATGAGTTTGTGTACATGGTGTTTGGTTTAGACATGTTTCACTGTGTATTCACAATGTAATCTTTGTTTATATAAGTTTGGTTATTGTATACTATGGTATTATTATGACAAAATGAAAATTAATGAAAAATAGTATCATGTAATGTCAATGATATAATAAATTCATAATAAACTTATAGACTGATGGGTATTCTATTCTAGTTCTCAATGAGTATTGCCATTTTAACAAACGCAAACTTCCAGCAATGGCAAAATACCAGCAAATGAAATTCCATCTCCTGTTAGAGGAACCTCGGAATAAATGCATTGATTATACTGCTATTTATCAAATGTGCACGATAAAGACTTCTAAACACTTTCTGTAAGCGTCGGGTTTTTTGCATGCTTCCATTTTTCCTACGTTTTTGTATTTTTCAATATTTTGTGTGTGTGTTATATTCCATCTTATTTTATGCTTATTGTCAGCTGTTGATTTACCTAGCATGTCTATGATGTTTAATACTGTTATCTGTATATTATCGTTATTTCCTTGTTCTTAATCGCTCTATTTAGGCCCACTCGCAATATAGAAAAGTGGGTGTAACACAAATATTCACAAATTAAAGGGCAATCTGTTATATGGTAGTAATTATATTTTATTTCCGAGATCGCATTATTCTCCGATAAAAAATATTGTTGAGCTATAATCAAGCTAAGGTAAACTTTCCGCATAAAAACGATGTTTGATTCGTCTTTACCTTCAGTTGTGTGTACGAGGGTTAATTTCTTATTTACGTTATTTATGTTTGTTTGTGTATAATGGTGTCTAACACATATTGTATTGTGTTTTTTGTTTTATTTGTCTTCGTCTTACGTCTTGTGTTCCCAGTGTTGTCAGTTTCTCTGGATTGTCCATTCCTGATTGCCCCTTCAGTTTTCTCTAACATTTATTTGCATAAATTGGAAAAGTGAAAAACGTATACAAATATTAAAAACGTATACAAATATTAAAAACTAATCAAGGTAAATATACCTTTTGTCTCTTGTTGTTTCATCAAGATCACAACACTGAATCTGTGAATTATTATAACCTGGAAAAGAAAAAACTCTATAAACAAAGGAAAATGTATTACTATTCCACATATATTAATCTGACCTAGGTTATATGATACAGTTTAGGATATGAACAACTCAATTTTATTTGCATATAGTGTTTGTGTATGCGCAACTAAAACCCAGAAATCGTATGACAAACCTTTTTTTTTTATAATGTATCATCAGATGAGAGGCATTAGGGATAGGTATAGGGATTAATATTAATGTTTTATTTTTCTGAGGTTATTATCCTATTTATTTATTTTTATCCAGGATGATATATAATTTGACTCAAGTCCATCCTATGATGCCACACCTGTATATTATAATGATAAACAAGCTACAATTTCAAGGGTTTGTTTATTTTTTGTTGATTCATTACATTGTGAACTTTTCCATAATGTTTAAAGTTTTTTTTTCACGAACAAGATATGTCTATTTTTTTTTAAACAATTGAAATTAGAAAATAAATGAGCATTTATTCTAAAACCGTATTAGTGATGTTTTATAATTCATAAACTGTTTACATATGATACATCATGAAATATAAATATCATATTTTTGCAAAAAATAGTATGACAAATACACGAATTAACGCGTGTAATGTCTGCGATTACTCATAAAAAAGAGAGGGATAATGACATTGATTGTGGTTGTGGTGTTTAATGCCATTTTCAATATTTTTTTACTCTGTCTTGTTTCTGTAGACAAAATTCTGTTATTTTGGATTCCCTTATTCCAATATATATTGTGTGTAGGCCCGTCGTGGTCGTGATCGCATGCTAGTTGGATTTACAACTACCTGTGCAATAAGTGCCTATCACCACTACAGTTGTGAGTTCGAATCCCGTTCATGGGGAGGTGTATTCGATACATTATAATATGTGATAAAGTTTGTCAATGACTTGCGCCAAGTCGGTGGTTTTCTCCTGGTACTCCAGTTTCCTCCACCAATAAAATTGACAGCCACGCCATAACTGAAATATTGTTGAAAGTGGCGTTAAACACCATAATCCTAATCCTAACCCCTAATATATATTGTGCAAATAATAATAACAAATAACAATGCAGATGTCATGTTTATATAACAAATGTATATTAAGTTCAATTGCATAACAAAACCACATATATTTTATACACCTAATCGGTCCAAAATATATATAATATAATTATTTTCGCTAAAGTTTACACAGCCTCCAAAAATAAATTTTTTTTTTGAATATTCATATATTCCTACCTATATAGCTGTGTTTATTTGTTAAAACACATTTAATTTTAAAGGAAGACAATGTTGTACCATGAATGTACAAGTAATAAATGGGACATTGACATTATGTAAAATGTTATTGAATTATGGTTAATGTATAAATCATTTCCTATTTAAGTTTTATGTTTGTTATAGTTGTAACATAAGATGGGTTACAAGTCCATGAAGAATATCCTAAATTTGCAAGATCTGATTACTACAATACACCCGTTATATATAAATTACGCGATGATGCCACATCTAAAATAGCATTGTTTGCATAATATGTGGTACTCTGCATTCTGTAGGTTCTATGTGCCACAATAGTAGTAGACATATTTGTTAAACATATCTGTAACCCATTTCCCATTTAACCAGTCAAAATAGTTTACTTGATATGTTTATTTACAGCAGTTGCCAAGCACACTGAATAAGAACACGATTTTTTTAATCTTAAAAATATATTTGGAAGTGTATTAACATTTTACAAATCGGAACTATTCTCATGGATACTCGGACTTTACACGAATACTCGAACTATTCACGAATACCAAGACTTTTCACAAATACTCCGACTTTTTACGAATACTCGGACTATTCACGAATACTAAGACTTTTCACGAATACTCGGAATTTCCACGAATACTCGAACTATTCACGAATATTCGGACTATTCACGAATATTCACACCATTTTCGAATACTCGGACTATTCGCGAATATTCGGACTATTCTTGAATACTCGGACTATTCTCGAATAATCGGACTATTCGCGAATATTCCTCTAATTGTTACTAAAACAATAGGCACCTTTGACGTGGACACAACATGGTAGGCATACATATAAATGGACACAATATCGTACAAATGTATGTGGACTGATTTAACTATCTTATCATTGTATAATGTACCAGAACAACACATGCATCATCCATTAATGTATAACAGTCTTACCTCTGTTTGTAGGTGTTCCAACAAAATCATGATCAATAAATTGCCCGAACTGCATCATTAAAGCTGATTGCTTTGGTTCCCGGAAATCACATTTATTGGCGTCATGAACTACGTTGCTGACAACTCGAGGACTTGGTAAAGATTTACCAGTGATGCTGTGTAAACGTGGTACATTCAAACCTTCAAAGAAATTATATAAAATTTAGAAGAGGTTTCAATTATGCGAGACTCGCAAAACATTTAGATCTTTCACAGTTCACTATTTATTATTTGTATATGAAACAATGCTTACTATTGGTTCGAACAGCATAATGGAAAACACTGTAGTTATCAGTGCCGATTAAATTCCTCCCTGATCTAAGAGAGGTTGGTGTTGATTTGTTTCATGTGATATCAGTTTGAAGAAATCAAATGGGTATCTGCTATATTTCAGCTATTTCATATTGCATTCCATATATATATATTATTTCATATCAAACTATATTACAGTATTTAATTCTGTTGCCTGCTTTGTTTATTTCCTTTTAAACGAGAGACAATAATTATGGGTAATATGTTCTGTATTGTTAACTTGAATATCTTAGGGTTATTCCAAATACATGTCTATCTTATTTACCATTGTCTGAAGGTTTAATTATAATTTTTATTGCAAATACATGTATCATTCAAATCTGAGATGGGGAAAATGTTGACCCTTACAACAGCTACCATTTGGACATATGATTGGTATATTCTAATTTGTCATATTATATAATCATTTTATTAAAGCACATACAATACAAAATGTACGTTCATTCCATGTCTACGATAAACTAGTTATTAAAAAATAGATGTATTATTCTTGATATTCTCTGTTTTATAACACAGTTGGTGAAGTATTCTTTTCTTACCATCGGAGTACCTTGCTGGAAGCCATCTTTGTTGGGCACGCATTGCCTGTCCCCATGTTGGGAAGAGGAAGTTGTTACAACCACCATCAGCAGTTCTGTATGGATATTTGGTATTACATTTTGGCATTGGACAGTCACAATGGGGCGCTATCTGTCTTTGCCATTCCTCAACAAGTTTGTAATCATTCTGCATGATATGTAATGGAATTCCTGACCTAAATATAGATATGAGGTTTGATATAATTTTTTTTGTCTGGAAGAAACAGTCTAAAACAAAATGAATCACAATAAACTTTTAAAAACATAAATATACATGGCATGTAGGTAATTACTTTACATAATTTATAATATTTTTACAGTGAGTGATTGATATTTCACGCCAAAAGAGAAGTGTTTTAGCTTAATCATTCTGAGAACAAGTAATGTGCACTTAACCAACACACTAAGCTAGATTTTATTGAGTGTAAGCACACTCGGAGGCATTTTCATCACTTTTCAGTCAAACGTTCTTTGCTGTCATTTCTCATGCTGAATGACAAGCCGAGAAGTAATAAATCCAAATTGTACTATCTTGGCTTTTGCCAACAAGGGATCGTATTCACGATCTTCCGCAAACCAGACAAATCAACCTAATGCAATTCAAAGATAAACGTATTATTGAACCCATTCAAGAACAAAGTTCGGAACCGCATCTTCTTTGTTATGATTAATAAATTTAACTGGTTTGGAGAATTTATTTCAGTGGAAAATGATTTTGCTTCATCCCCAGAGATACCGATGATAAATGTCTAAATAAATAATAAACATTGTCTGTGAAACAATATTGCGTCACATTAATTGGGCCCATAAAATTAGCTTAACTCCATCGAAGGACAGACAATACAATGAACAACGAAACATGATCTAAGGACAGACAATACAATGGACAACGAAACATGATCTAAGGACAAACAATACAATGGACAACGAAACATGATCTAAGGACAGACAATACAATGGACAACGAAACATGATCTAAGGACATACAATACAATGGACAACGAAACATGATCTAAGGACAAACAATACAATGGACAACGAAACATGATCTAAGGACAGACAATACAATGGACAACGAAACATGATCTAAGGACAGACAATACAATGGACAACGAAACATGATCTAAGGACAGAAAATACAATGGACAACGAAACATGATCTAAGGACAAACAATACAATGGACAACGAAACATGATCTAAGGACAGACAATACAATGGACAACGAAACATGATCTAAGGACACACAATACAAATGACAACGAAACATGATCTAAGGACAGACAATACAATGGACAACGAAACATGATCTAAGAACAGACAATACAATGAACAACGAAACATGATCTAAGGACAGACAATACAATGAACAACGAAACATGATCTAAGGACAAACAATACAATGAACAACGAAACATGATCTAAGGACATACAATACAATGAACAACGAAACATGATCTAAGGACAGACAATACAATGGATAACGAAACATGATCTAAGGACAGACAATACAATGGACAACGAAACATGATCTAAGGACAGACAATACAATGAACAACGAAACATGATCTAAAGTCAGACAATACAATGAACAACGAAACATGATCTAAGGACAGACAATACAATGGACAACGAAACATGATCTAAGGACAAACAATACAATGAACAACGAAACATGATCTAAGGACAAACAATACAATGGACAACGAAACATGATCTAAGGATAAACAATACAATGGACAACGAAACATGATCTAAGGACAAACAATAATGTACAGAGCACTATACAGAAAACTAAAGATGGAGCCACACGAACACCACAAAAACTGCAGATGAAGTCAAGTGCTCCGAAGTGTAAGAAATTCCTGATCCACTAGTGCCATCCGTTGTGCAAAGTAATATCAAAGGTTTAGTGGATTACAAGTTTCACATACAAATATTCCACATGAATTTATCAATGAATTAGACTTCACAATGACACTGTTAAATGCTAAACAATAATATTATTCTGTTTCTTCTTATTTTGTTAAATGATTTCCTCAAAGTCAGGAAGGCAACAAACGTCAATCAAAATAATGCAGTGGTGTATATGATAAACCACATAAAAACCACATGTGTCTGGTGGTTGGATTTACAAATACAAATTAATCTAGGGAAAACAAATTTCGTTTTTCTCGCAAGTCATTACCTTTACCTATTATAGTTAAGCAGAATCGCAACGAGGTAGCAATCCAGATATACTAAAGCAACAGTGCAAACACAAAGTCATAAGCGTTTAATTTGTGGAAATAAAATGTTCAAAATAGGAGAGGTTGCACGAACAAACTTTGGTGACAGACGGACAGACGTACGGAGATGTATCTCTTCTAGAATGGGGGGAAACATAATGAAATAATTGATTTCCAAAGGAATAACAATATCAATTACGAATGTTATTTTGAAAAGACCATTTCAATACCGTTTTATTTGGTAATATTTTTAAAATATATAATGTGTTGGGTTTGCCAGCTTATTCCTAATTTGTTACTTGTAGCGGTTATGAATAATATTTTCTGCCTTACATTATCTCAATGGAAAATTTTACATTCGTTTAGAATTTAGGTCAAATGATGGAATTTTGGTTGATTTATTATTGTTATCATTATTATTATTATTATTATTTGGTATTCATCATAAATAGTAGATAGACAATAAAAAATACTATTATCATAAAAAAGTCATTATTCATGTCACCTTTTTATCAAGTATAAAATATAAAAAATGACATCTCAAAGATGAATAGACCGAGAAATCACGTTACAAAAATGGTACCTGGCTAATAATAAATCAGTAATACATGACATTCAATGGTAATATGACCTTAAATGACGTTGTAACTTTGTGAATTCCGGATGACAACATGTGTAGAGGGCATACGTCACATTGTTTTAAGGGCGATAATCCTTCTTTCAATATAGTAGAAAGTATATGAAAATTCAATGATTTTGAATTGTAATTATAGGGCTCCATCAAATTGCTGTAACGATATGGGAATCTCGGCGATATGGTATAACCAAGCATGAAATGTTTGCATAAATTCTTATTTAAATTGTTTGAAGAGTTGATCGTAAAATAATTTTTTTGGAATAAAAGTCAAAAATGACAATGAAAGAATAGAAAAATGATATAAAAAAAGAGCAAACGGTCGGTCAACCGTGACTCTACAAAGCGGTCATTTCCTGTCAAACCATTTAGTAACCTTCACTGTAAACACAATCAGCTAACCGTATCAGGTGTTAAAGCTGTTACTACTGGTGTAAATAAACGTTAGAGAATACCGATGGGGCAATCAAAAATGGACAATCCAGAGAAACTAGCAACAAAGGGTACACAAGACGAAGAAAAACAAAACAAAAACACAACACAATATGAGTTATACGCCACTATACGCAAACAGACAAATAACGCAAATAAGACATGAGCCCTCCTACAAACAAATGGAGGTAAAGACGGACCGAACATCTTTTGCATGCGGAAATCGTAGCGGACATCACAACACGAAACTTGTGGGTGACGAAACACTAGGAAGAGCCACAATCAGATCTTAAACGTCAACATTGATTTAACTATTGAAGATGCACTTTTAAAAATTATTTACAAAAAATGTAAACGTTTCTTCTTATTTATAGTAATTAATTATGTATTTATATATAATAATAAATAGCAACATAATATTTATTTTTATACGGTAAACATTTCATTTTGGCATTTTCATTTTATTCATCTAGATTTTTGTTTTAGAAACAAATTAAGAAAAGGTTTTATAGATGTTAGTATAATGTTTTTGAAACCGTTTTATTTGTCCATTTAATTTGATACAATATTCTAGAACCTTCTCTTATTGGAGAGTTTCTGGAAATAAAATCCTTGTATATTAAAGCAAAATCCGCAATGGGACCCTAGATTCCCTCTGGATCCGTCTTAGCACATGTACGAGAAACCATGCAAACATTTTATCGGCATCACCATGGATTTGGCGAACTATAAGGAGCTTCGTCGTCTTAGTTGTAATTCCAATATAAACTATACTGGAAGGCTATGCATTAGGTAATTATGCTTTAACGAATTAAATGGAACATGCCATACCAATCCTCCTGGGTAACGTAATCTCACTTGCTGCTTTTCGTGAGAGTTTGTGCTATCCGACCTTTCGTTATTTTGTTTTGTTTTATCTTTGTGTTTCTATTGTTTTTATTTTTTCGTGGTCCTTATCTTGTTCGGAAATCTATTTGAACTTCGTCTTCTTGTTTTCAAGATATATATTTTTTCATAAAAGCTGGGTCATGGTCAGGGTTATGGTGTTTAACGCCACTTTCAACAATAATTCAGCTATATTATGGCGGTCAGTACCCGGAGAAAACCATTGACCTTCCGCAAGTCACTGAGAAACTTTATCACATAATGGCATATCGAGTACACATCACCATGAGCAGAGCTCGAACTCACAACTTTAGTGGTGATATGCATTTATTGTATAGGTAACTGTAAATCCAACTACCATACGATCACGGCCACAGCGGTCCCTTCTGAAAGTTAATAGTTGTAAATATCTCAGAGGGGATATTGTGAAAGTATCAATTGTGCAATTTATGTTAGATTTAGTTTTGATTTTATTCTTACTTCACCTTTGTTTCCTAGTCATCTGAATTTTTGGCCCCTTGATGTTGCTGTCGTTGCATCTGTTCTTAAATAATCAATAAACCAAGAAACATAACTTAAATTAATATTCCACGACTTGCTTCCCGTTTTATATTACAGTACAGTTTTCGTATACCAATGACGTGTTTCTTCAGTAACAAACCTGTTAGGTTCGTATTTACCTCCAGTTGTTTGTGGAGGACACATGTCTTATTTACGTTATTTGTATTTGTTTGCGTATAGGAGTGTCCAACACACACCGGTATTATGTTGCGTTTTTGTTTTGCTTTTCTTCGTCTATGTTGCCAGTTTCTCTAAATTGTCCATTTTTGATTTCCCCTTCTGTATTCTTTAACGTTTATTTACTGATTAGTAATATTTGATATATATTTATGACAACATTTATCAAGGACAATCAAAAACAATATGACCTCAGCGTAGTAAATGGAATTGTACGATTATGTAGAATGTTGATCAATCGACCTGCCAGAGGTTAAAATGTAATAAGATAGAACACATTACATATGACAATAATTGTCTACAATCTCTCTGACTCTGTGCTTGTTCCAAACATAATGCTTCTTTACAGATATTATAGATATTGCCAGTTTGTCTATTATTTAAAACAATATATATTTTTAATTGAAATACATTATACTGGATCCATACATAATACATGTTGCAATCATTCTATTAGAATCGTACTAGTGTACTATTAGAATCGTACTATGGTGCTATTAGAATCGTATTATGGTGCTATTAGAATCGTACTATTGTACTATTAGAATCGTATTATGGTGCTATTAGAATCTTACTATGGTGCTATTAGAATCGTACTATGGTGCTATTAGAATCGTACTATTGTGCTATTAGAATCGTACTATTGTACTATTAGAATCGTACTATTGTACTATTAGAATCGTACTATTGTACTATTAGAATCGTACTATGGTACTATTAGAATCGTACTATTGT
>MJUT01041155.1:164180-174276 GCA_002080005.1 Gigantidas platifrons | reverse complement strand
TACCTGATGATGGTGATTCCAGACGCATCGTTCGCACTACATCTGATATCTACGTTTTAACTACCAGAAAGGCCAATACATTTGACCACTTAGCAGTAAACCTAAACATTACGAAAGAACTTTTTTGTTTATGAGATGGCAATACTGCCTACATTATAATAGACTAATATGCGACGTTTAAGTTTTATCATGCTAGCTTGGATTTAAACAATATTCCCCGTGGGTCTTTAGATACACCTTTTGATTTGCCAATTTCTCAAATGTTCACACAACAACTTAAATTCCCCTGTAGCATATCATTTGAAATGTATATACATGTACAAGGTCAATGGCCTTACAAGCCGGGCACATGCTGATATAGAAGTTTACCATTTTTATATTACTTTTTTTCTTTTTTTTTTATTCTCTTGATTTCCCTCTCCAAATTCAATTTCATCCGCGGGTTTCTGTTCAAAAACTTACACAGATCAAGTTCGAATTGATTATAATTCTAGCATTATGCCTCTAAATTGTCAAATGTAAAATTCATAGTATTCGTACTCTAACTTTAGTTCCTAAAATGTTGCAAAATGTTTTGAGATTTGAACACAGTGTGTTTTACTAAACTACATGTACCATGTTCCAATTTGGTTATAATGCATTGGCTGGAAGCGGGAGCATTCGTATCGTATGGACACATTTCTCCATTCCTTTTAGATGTTCTTGTCTAATTCCAGTACCTCCATCTGTCGTTGTCATCACCAATAGCCGATGCGTGTATAATTGTTGCCTAAGCATATTAATATCTTCCTGCTTGTATCATTCCTGCCATTTTACTCTGGACTCATTGTATAGTCTTATTGGCATATATATTTCTGTTTCAAGCTAATGGCATTTACGTGTAGCTAATAAGTTTTCTTGCTTTTGCTCTTGTCAACACATCATATGTACAGAAGGGCTTTGCCAGAGGAAAGATCAAACCATATAATGCTAGAATCTGCAGAACTGTTCTGTAATTAAATAATCTGGAGGAGATGTAACATACAATTTGCCAATAATATATGATTATACTGTTGTTATATTTTATGAATGCAACTTACATTTTCTCGAACTCTGCAATTGCTCTAAGATTGATGAATCCTTTTTGATTCATGATCTGAACCTTTCCGTATTCTTTCATATTCATGAACATTGATCGATGCCACAGGTAACTGCCTTTTTGAACTTTATCATAACCTACAAGAAAATGTCGACAACTATTACTTATTGGTTAACACGGTTTAATTTATCGTTGCTACAATATTCTGTGTAATGATGGTATGGATTGTGTTACATTTGTATATCAATCCCAAATATACTTTTATTATGACTGCTTCTGTGGTGTAGTGGTTGGCGTGCTATCCTCGAGTATGGTAGATTGTGGGTTCGATCTCCGGTCGGGTAAAGTCAAAGTATAAATTCCATATTTGTATCATCTCCACTATGCATACAGCATGAAGGAGTAAGAACAAATGAAACACTAATTGTTCCAGTGTCACGACTCCTCTCTATGGACTGTTGTTCCAGTGGCACGACTCCTCTCTATGGACTGTTGTTACAGTGAGCTATCAATACATAACTTTACCGGGGCCACCATGACTGTGTTAATGGTTATAGAGTATCTATATCACGGCCTCGGACCATGACTGTGTTAATCGTTATAGAGTATCTATATCACGGCCTCGGACCATGACTGTTAATCGTTATAGAGTATCTATATCACGGCCTCGGATATGTTCCGTTTGTCGTAATCACAATGTTGATTGTTGGGTGAACATAGTGAAGGAGAACATACTATATATTTCATTTAGTGCTCGTGGTCAATTCTTCATTGTATACAGACAAAATGACATATTATCAATAGTTTGTTAATTATAAATTGAAATTGTCATATGAAACTGTATATATATATACATACATATACAATTTTCCAATGAAGAAGGTAATAATGGCCGAAACGTCTAGGAAATTTGTGTTATAGTTTTTATTTATACATAAATATATATATATTGTTTTATTTTTCCTTATGAACAAAAGTTTAAACAATGATGGTCAACAATTCAAACAATATCAACAAAATGAACAATCACCTTTCATCTTTAAAATATGCAACATTATGAACAGGTCGCATCTTTATTATAAAATAAACCGGTGCTGCTATTTTGTTAAAATATTCTGAAATATTGAAATGCATTCAGATTGATTGATTGATTGATTTTTGGTGTTTAACGCCACTTTCAATAATATTTCAGCTATATCATGGCGCCCAGTTTTAGTGGTGGAGGAAGCCGGAGTACCCAGAGAGAACCACCGACCATGGGCAAGCAACTGGTAAACTTTATCACTTGCGGTTGCGAGTCGAATGTACCCTTTTTTGTCATTTACAAAGCCGGGCGCGAACCCACGCCGTATTGGTGATAGGCTTGTATGAGTTGTTAGATCCAGCGACCTAACTCATTGAGCCACCCGGGCCCCGAAATGCATTCAGTGACGCATTACAATACACAATGAAATACAAACACAATAAGCTGAATCAAGCAAAGCTTAAAGATGCCAAAATGATATAATCAGAAGCCGTAAATAGAAGAAGGACAGAATATACAATGGCCAAAAGAAAACGAACACAAGGACAAATGATCTACAAAACACTACACAGAAAACTGAAGATTGACCAACACGAACCCTAATAAAAACAATGATCTACAAAACACTACACAGCAAACTGAAGATTAACCAACACGAACCCCAATAAAAACAATGATCTATAAAACACTACACAGAAAACTGAAGATTGACCAACACGAACCCCAATAAAAACAATGATCTACAAAACACTACACAGAAAACTGAAGATTAACCAACACGAACCCCAATAAAAACAATGATCTACAAAACACTACACAGAAAACTGAAGATTAACCAACACGAAACCCAATAAAAACAATGATCTACAAAACACTACACAGAAAACTGAAGATTGACCAACACGAACCCCAATAAAAACCGGGCGTGAACTGGCACTCGTCGTGTTGCTCTAGGTATAAACCCAGTGATAATTCATGAATGAGGAGAGAACCGTATTGTGATCACATGTACGACAAACGGAACTTATCGGTGGAAGGTGACGCAAACGTTAACTAAGTCATTGTTTTCATTAGTTTGATTACAAATGTTTCTATTTCACCTTAATGGAATTTCATACTACCTAAAGAATTAAATTAACACAACATGTCATTTTTTTTCACTAAAAGTTTCCAAATAAGGTGAAATGGACATAATAATTAAAAATAAACTTACCTGAAAGATACATTTGTTTTTCGATTTCAGTTCTAATAGCCCAATCTTTTAGAGCAATGTGTATAGATTTTGACATCATTTCTGGTATTGAAATGTCTCGTTTTTCCCTGTCCTTCCCTGATATAACAGTAATACATACTATGGAAGCTACAAGGAGAAGTTTGGTGGTCATGATGGTCCCTGAAACGACAAGTCAATATTTACTTCTCCAAATTGTATCAAAATGCATCCATACAATCTACAGGGGGACTATATGCAGATAAATAATGTAACATAACTGATTCAAAATAGAACGTACTAAAACTATACGTCATTTCCAAGTACCAGCTATCTGTTTTACATGATAAAGGAAATAATTACTTGCAAATCACTCAATTAAAGAATAACCAGAGTATAACAACTGGATTTGTCCTCTCCTAAGGGTGTACAAAAACATTTTTTAAGTACGTACATATGTATTAAAGCATCAAATGTGTCTTAAATTCATAATTTTATATTCAAATGTTATAAATTGCTATATATAAAACTTTAATGGTTAAGACAATTCATTTGCAAAGAAATGTTCCATATAACTTTAGCATTGGTCAAAAAAGTATTTTATCGAAGAATTTTAATATCATATTTTATAAACCAAAAGTTGGACGGTAGAACATATAAACTACATGTATATGTACAATATAATAAAATGATATAAATAAACAAAAATGCTTATTGAACTGTTAAGTTATTGATACAATATATTTTCACTATTTCTCTGGTTCTTAATAACTGATATTCATCTATTCATTCGATCTTTAATTCCTCCTTCGGAAGATAAGCATAGCAATATCATAGCACCCAAACCCAGTTGGAAATGAAAACATTTCGCCTTTCCAATCAGAATACAATATACGTGATCAGTCTCGAGATGTTATATATCCCGTTTTAAAGGGCAGTGGTTTTGTTAAAAGGTGAGGCTGATAAATAACATTTTTTATCTGAATGTTCCAACATTAATAAGTATGTCATTATTATAGGAAAAACATAAACTACGTGTATCTTTGGACAAATACACAACATGCGATTATTGATTTTTCTGTGCCGTATGAAATACACAGCACAGGCAATAGGCAAAATCGTTTGCTGTGCACAATGTAAATGGACATCACATAGGCGAGAGATGATTATTTATTTTCTGTCACCGCACTTCTTCCATGAAGCTTTGGAAGTACCTTGTTAGCCAATCAAAATTCTACTTGCCACGAGAACATCAGATAATACTTCATTAAAGTCTCACCTCTTTATTTACCATATATGAATACAAATAAAACGCAGGCATAGTAAAAACATACATGAGCAACTCTGACAAGAATTACGAGAGATTATTGTTATCTATAAAATATAAACAATGATATGTACATATGTAAAATTATAGATAAAAAATATGTTTTCTTTTCATTAGAATCCCATTACAGATATTAGCAGAATAATAACACATATTATCATTAGTAATTAAAAATACAAATTGATCGGCATCAGACAAGTGCATAAACCTATCATCATACAAGCACGCTGGTTAAATAAAAGAAAAATGACACAATCATCATATAACGGACAATCCAATAAAACATGTTTTTCGTCTTCAATACAATTATTTATGAGACAAGAGTTATTAAAACAAATTATGATTTTAATTAAAAGACGTTCATGCCTTCCAGTTTCTATTTTTAATGGTACTACACCACATCTAAATTTAGCAAATGCACTTTTATATTTCCCACATTTTCCCCCCAGCAAATAATGTTCTTTACCATATTTTTAAGCAATCTATATGTGCGTAATTTATTGCGATCGTTAAATATTAAATCATTATTCCATTTCTCTTTAAATTTCTCATAGCATATAAAAAAAAACATTCTTATCAATATCAACATTAGTATTACATAAATATTCCATATTAACTTCTTTAAATTTTGTACGTACTCTAAAATTCCATTTATTTTTTCAGTCTACAACTACTATCAGATAAAAACTTTTGTATTAATCCTACTGTTACACATCTTTGTAAATATACACAATTTTCTAAAAATACATGACCCTTGTGATACAATGCATGGCTTCCAGCCCATGTCATTCTAAAGAGCTAAATTTGGGGTTTATTTTTCTACACCCACAAAAACCGCATTGCTTTATTTTTGCAACATTTATACATGGAAAGTCTTTACTTTCCCATATTGAAACACAATCTTCTAATACTCTCATTACAAGTATATCAGACAACTTAGTGAATGTTGAATATTCAAAACCACCATTAGCTTTACAACTAGCAATAACTAAGCCTAATGACCTACTTGCTGATTTTGTCACAGCTTTTGTCATATGATTATAATTAAACAATTCAGTTAATAATAACCAAATACATATATATGTATACATATATTAATAAGGTACAATGTCTAATATATTATCATTAAGCATAAATTCGAAATCGGTTCTATTAGCTAACTGTGTTCTAAAATTAATATTATTTTACTTATTTATGTTCACTGTCAAGTCATTTATATTACACCACAAACTTAAAATGTCTAACAATTTCTTATATCATTTTCATATAAAAATACTACATCATCAGCATATTAAAGTATACCACTTTTTCCACCATTGACATTAATACCAGCATCTAAATTTTTAACTTCAGTAAATCACCAATCAAGTTATTTATAAATATATTAAACAATAAAGGCGAAAGTATACAGCCTTGTTTTATGCCAGATTTAACATAAAATCAGTCACTAAAATGCCCGTTAACTTTAACATATGATTGGATATTATAATATAAAGAATATACTGCTCTTAACATTTTGCTGCTAGCTCTAAAGATTCCGGATTACAAAATAACAAGTCATATGCCGTTTTAAAGTATATAAATGCACAAAATATGGAAAGATTTCGAAGCTTTCTTGTATCTATAATTGTGGTTAAAGTGGACAAATGGTCAATAGTGCTACGTCCCTTACTAAAACCGTTTTATTCCTCGTTTATCACCACCATGTCATCTATCTAGCTTAACCGTTAACGGAGCATTAAGAACACCACAATACAGTTTATATACCACTGGAGCTAAAGTGGCAAACACTAATCATATTTACAAATTATTATTATTTGTTACATGTATTATTATTATTATTATTATTATTATTATTGATGTCATTCAAATTCATGAGTCATCAAGGCTAGGATAGGACAACCATGTATTCCGCGAATGCATATTTTCTAAAATCGAAAACCCAATTTGGCACCTAAACTCCAATTTCCTTGCGAGAAACTAGTGCTTCGTAAATTGGTATCTATTGTTTGCACTACATTTCACTTTTTTTAAAATTTAAATTTGATACTTTAAAATATAATTACATTTGAAATTAAAAATAGGTCTTCATAAACAATGCATATGAATGATGAGGCAATATGCACAAAAAAAGTTTTTGTATATTTTAGCATAAATGCTTCCCATAATTATACGCTTTTGGAAATATAATATTTTTGTGAAGACAATTCAGTGAAACTCAGATACATGTATAATGTCGGCCAGATAATGATTTTTACTTTTACTTTTAATCACATAGTGTCTTAATTATAATAATATAAGACTGGTTCATGCTGTCGACCAATAGCATTGGTTTTTTTAATCATTTATGTCTAATATCTTAATTTGCTCTTGCATTCCTAGGTAATAATTATATTGTATTGATCATTAAAATATCAAATAGATTTCAAATAAAAAAGAAACATAAATTATTTTTTCAAAAAGAAAACAATAAAAAAAACTACTAACCTTATTGTCTTTCAATTTTTAAGAATTGTCATATTTTTATATTTACATATTTATAAGTGAGTCGATCATGTGACAGTTATGTTTAATCATTATTTGACATCACATCTGACGGGTATCCGTTGGTCTTTTGTAACAATTATCATATTATGATGTAATGCAGATATTTTTATAAACCACTCAATCAACAA
Organism: Gigantidas platifrons; assembly: GCA_002080005.1. Classification (NCBI taxonomy): domain Eukaryota; kingdom Metazoa; phylum Mollusca; class Bivalvia; order Mytilida; family Modiolidae; genus Gigantidas; species Gigantidas platifrons. Next base: position 166,962 of record MJUT01041155.1, on the reverse strand, counting down.
GTAGGACTTAAGTATACTCTTTTGTACTTTAAACCGCCGTGAAATGAATATAAAATGATTCCCGTTCTATTTGATAGATATTTTAATGTACACGTAATTTATTTAAACCAACATAAATATGTTTTTATTATTATCATATACCACCAATCACTCTTAAAACATATCGGTTCAATTTGTTGTTTCGTCAGAAACAAACATTCTTTTCTTTTTAAAATGTGAATTATAATATAATCAGTATGTAAATGACACGACATATTTTTGTTCTTTATTTATGACTCGACATCAATTTAAGTACATTTGCAAATAAATAAAATATTTGTTGATTTTAAGAGAAAATATAATATGTCAACTTTGTCGTACAAATTAGACGGAAGAGACTTTCATTACATGATGCAATGTACTTTTCAACAAGCGGAAATTATATATTGAAAGGAGGCTGCTAACTATATAATTTTTTAATGTTTTAAAATAGAAAGATAATCTTACTTTTAAAATCAAATCTAAGTAAGGCAAAAGGGGAAAATGTGTCAATCCGATTGTATGCATTCAAAAATTAGCTATGGTGGGTAAGGATGTAGATCTACATGTAAGTGGAGAATAAATCGAAAAGAGCATTTTTATAACGACTGCTTAATACAGAAATGGTATTTTGTCCCGATATATGTCAGATAGACATATTCATAAATCTAAAATATAAGCTGAATGATACGATACGCATTTTTCAAAATTTGCGAGGGCGAGGAGAAGGGGCTGCGTATCCTGACCCCATAAGCGGGAATCGAATTATCAACTAAAGTTGTAATACAAAATGATAGCACTAATTATCAAAAAATTACAATGTATCTCATAAATGCAACTACGACCACGTCCATGGCGAACCAGGAAGTGAAGCGAACTTGACGCAACAAAGTGTTAGTATTCAATCAGAAAGAGTAGAGTCAGGCTAATTTGAGTGGCCGAGTAACCATGCTTTCCAACAATACCCATCTCACATTCTTTAGTAATATATTAAATTTCACAAGAAAGGGATTGCCTATACGTGAAGAAGAGCAAAAATCCACATGAAATCCATGAACATATTGACTTAAATGTTTTAATATTAGCATGTCATATGATTCCTAGTGATAATGTTTAAGTCATCACTTTAAAAATGTTACGGTTACTATCGCGACTTGGTTAATTGTTACGGAATATTAGTGTCACAAATGACCAGGATATGTTCCATTTGTCGTAATCATATTCTGACTCTTTTCCCATGTATGACTTGGACGCTTTGTAACAAGAGTAACATGACGGGTGTCACTAGTGGAGCAGGAACTGCCTACCCTTCCGGTGCACATGGATTCACCCCGGTTTTATGTGGGATTCGTGTTGCTCAATATTTAGTTTTCTATGTAGTGTTTTGTAGATCATGGTTGTCTTTTTCTCCTTCTTCTTTTTTCGCCATTTTATATGTGAGTTCTTCAATTTACAAAAAGATACAGAAAAGCATTTTTGCCAAGATATGATTTTTTTTAAAAGAATCAACATAGTGCAACAGCATGGCATTAAAAGACTAGCTTACAGTTCTTGGATTCTTAGATCATGAGCAACAAATTAACCCTTTCCCATTTGCATTTGTTTTCAGTTCAGTTTTCCGAATTTCTTCGATATAATCGTCAAATACGATTGCCTTCAGATATTTAAGCAACATTATTCAGAAAATATTGGTGAACCGTGCTAATCTGGGTCACGGGGTACTCTAAGGTCCTGAAGGATTACCTGAAGGATTATTCTAAACTGTGACACGTGGACGACCTGTGGACTCCTGTTGGGCAACTGTGAACGGGGTTGCAATGACAAAAAATCTTTCAAATTTAATTGAAAGAGGCCGGTGTTTACAAGAATTTACCCTTTGGGCACCTCAAACGCTGGAATTTCGGAATTTCCCATATGTGTTTCAGTGGGGTGAAAAAGGATGTTATAAATTGCTGAAGAAATACATCGATTAATGTAAAATACACACTTTTTTCACTTCTTGCACATATTTTGAACATGTTATGTTATAACCTATGCATGGTTTAATCCTAATAAGCTATACCGAATATAGAACAATATTTTTATTAGAGGGCTAAGACCCTACTTTAAATAGACTAATCCATTTTTCGCGGGAATATTGATGCAGAAGCACCTCAAACGCTGGAATTTCGGAATTTCCCATATGTGTTTCAGTGGGGTGAAAAAGGATGTTATAAATTGCTGAAATCCATCGATTAATGTAAAATACACACTTTTTTCACTTCTTGCACATATTTTGAACATGTTATGTTATAACCTATGCATGGTTTAATCCTAATAAGCTATACCGAATATAGAACACTATTTTTATTAGAGGGCTAAGACCCTACTTTAAATAGACTAATCCATTTTTCGCGGGAAAATTGATGCAGATGATGGTTGACAGTGACAGTAGAATTGATATTGAATTAGGATAATTAAGATTTTCAAGGTATTTTGAAAGTGTATTATGTAGGCTTAGATGCTTACAATAGGAATTAAAGTAGGAATTACTACTGGTAAGTTCAAATGCACAAGTTAAAGGGGCGATATTGAAAAAATTGAAGAGCTCCGCCTCTCCGAAATTATGTAAACATTTATCACGTGACACCATGTCGCTGGAATTTCGAAATATGTGTTTCAGTGGGGTGAAACAGGATGTTATAAGTTGCTGAAATCCATCGATTAATGTAAAATACACACTTTTTTTCACTTCTTGCACATATTTTGAACATGTTTTGTTATA
>MJUT01041155.1:132536-161900 GCA_002080005.1 Gigantidas platifrons | reverse complement strand
AAAATATTTTCCTGCATCAATGTTTATTTCAAAGGAACATAATACAGAGTAAAGCCCGCCATTATGAATGAGCATCCAACGGCGGGAAATAAATTAGTCCTTTTTTACCTTCTTTACAAAATACTTTTTAACTCCGAAGTCCCGTATTTGAAGACATACTTCTCCAAGGGGTGGGCTATTGTTTTGTCTAAAAATATATATATACCTTACTGGGTAGTGGTTGTGTGTTAATTTCATATTCTATGTTATCACTGATCATTGCCTGGCTAGGTTAGGTTTATTCATCAGAAACTGAAACTGCAGATAAAGAAACTTTGCTATATTGTGCAGTATCACCGCATAGGATGTAATGGCAATGTTAAAATTTAGTTACCGTAGATGTCACTGAACATTTCAGGTGTAAAATTACATGCTTTATGAAAAAGGAAATTGAAGAGACTATATTTAATGAAAATAATTGATATTTTATGATTTTATTTGTCACATTAAAAGAAACATGTTTCTTTTTTTTGCGAAGGTATTTTCCCTGTGTTAATGTTAGATTTACAGTAACATAATATACAGATAAACCAATTATTATTTGTCATATTAGATAGAATACATAAATAGCTGTGGGTATTATTTTTTAAAATATTTTCCTGCATCAATGTTTATTTCAAAGGAACATAATACAGAGTAAAGTCCGCCATTATGAATGAGCATCCAACGGCGGGAAATAAAATAGTCCTTTTTTACCTCCTTTACAAAAGACTTTTTAACTCCGAAGTCCCGTATTTGAAGACATATTAAGATAATACAAAAAAAGAAAAAGTTTTGGAGACATACTGTGACTCTGAAGGACAAGGGGGAGACAACCCATAAAAGCATAATATTCTAAAGTATTTATTATATTATTATTATTTTTATAATACGTAGAATAATATTCCATCGACATAATGTGAATTGACATATACGTGTTTAATTTATATCCATATAGCTAATGTCTAGTTAATGATAATATAAAAGTTTGAAGATACCAACTGGATAATCAGAAGCTGCAAATCGAAAAACTAAACAATACAATGGATAAAAGAAAGAGGATAAATCGACACACAATCGTCGTTACTACGAGGGATGAACAGCCTTAGAAAATATGATTGTGTCTAAAACAAAATTGTTTTTAAAGTTGGCAAAAATACAGAAATAAATATGCATTCTCACTATTGGGCCTAGAAAATTAGCTTAACCCGGCCAGTTTTTACTGAAGTGCCTGTACCAATTCAGGATAGTGAGCGGTCACATATAATTGTGTATTAGGGGTATCATCTCTGCCTCTTTCTAAGATTTTTCTATTGGGTTTTGGGGCTGTTCCGCCATGTGGAATTATTTGTTTTTTATTTCATCATTATCAGAAAAATAGGTCTGTCATTCGTGACAATTTTTATGAATAGATATATTTCTAGAACTTGAAATATAAGAATTAGGGGGAAGGGTCCTCGAGACTCTAGTGAACGCACGTATTAACATATTTCACATTTATAAGATATGTAAAAGTAATTTTAAAACATGTTCACTTGATACTAAAATATGAGTACACAATTATAAGATGCCCTTGAGATAAAGACAACACGTACCTCACATAGACATTTTTTTGTTATTTGTGTATTCTGGGAACTTACTCACGTTTACATTTTTGAAACAAAAAATGATCAATGTTATACATGACAATTGTATTATATCATTAAAGGATATGGTGTCTAATGCCACTTTCAACAATAGTGGTCAGTTTTTATTGTTGGAAGAAACCAGAGTACCCGGAGAAAACCACCGACCCGCCGCAAGTCACTGACAAACTTTATGACATAATGTTGTATCGAGTACACCTCGCCTAAGCAGGATTCGAACTCAAAACGTTAGTTGTGATATGTACTAATTGCATATGTACTTGTAAATCCAACTACCATATGATCACGGCCACGACGGCTCCTGATCATTATAATAAACTATTAATGTCAACATTATAGCTGTATAGAGTCAAACTTGTATATAAAGGACACTCAAGGTCAACATTATACCTGTATACAGTCAAACTTGTATATAAAGGACACTCAAGGTCAACATTATAGCTGTATACATTCAAACTTATATATAAAGGACACTCAAGGTCAACATTATAGCTGTATAAGTCAAACTTGTATATAAAGGACACTCAAGGTCAACATTATAGCTGTATACAGTCAAATTTGTATATAAAGGACACTCAAGGTCAACATTATAGCTGTATACAGTCAAACTTGTATATGAAGGACACTCAAGGTCAACATTATAGCTGTATACAGTCAAACTTGTATATAAAGGACACTCAAGGTCAACATTATAGCTGTATACACTCAAACTTGTATAAAAAGGACACTCAAGGTCAACATTATAGCTGTATAAGTCAAACTTGTATATAAAGGACACTCAAGGTCAACATTATAACGGTATACAGTCAAACTTGTATATAAAGGACACTCAAGGTCAACATTATAGCTGTATACAGTCAAACTTGTATATACAGGACACTCAAGGTCAACATTATAGCTGTATGCAGTCAAACTTGTATATAAAGGACACTCAAGGTCAACATTATACCTGTATACAGTCAAACTTGTATATAAAGGACACTCAAGGTCAACATTATAGCTGTATACAGTCAAACTTGTATATAAAGGACACTCAAGGTCAACATTATAGCTGTATACAGTCAAACTTGTATATAAAGGACACTCGAGGTCAACATTATACCTGTATACAGTCAAACTTGTATATAAAGGACACTCAAGGTCAACTTTATAGCTGTATAAGTCAAACTTGTATATAAAGGACACTCAAGGACAACATTATAGCTGTATACAGTCAAACTTGTATATAAAGGACACTCAAGGTCAACATTATAGCTGTATACAGTCAAACTTGCATATAAAGGACACTCAAGGTCAACATTATAGCTGTATAAGTCAAACTTGTATATAAAGGACACTCAAGGTCAACATTATAGCTGTATACAGTCAAACTTGTATATAAAGGACACTCAAGGTCAACATTATAGCTGTATACAGTCAAACTTGTATATAAAGGACACTCAAGGTCAACATTATAGCTGTATACAGTCAAACTTGTATATAAAGGACACTCAAGGTCAACATTATACTTGTATACAGTCAAACTTGTATATAAAGGACACTCAAGGTCAACATTATAGCTGTATACAGTCAAACTTGTATATAAAGGACACTAAAGGTCAACATTATAGCTGTATAAGTCAAACTTGTATATAAAGGACACTCAAGGTCAACACTATAGCTGTATACAGTCAAACTTGTATATAAAGGACACTCAAGGTCAACATTATAGCTGTATACAGTCAAACTTGTATATAAAGGAAACTCAAGGTCAACATTATAGCTGTATAAGTCAAACTTGTATATAAAGGACACTCAAGGTCAACATTATAGCTGTATACAGTCAAACTTGTATATAAAGGACACTCAAGGTCAACATTATAGCTGTATACACTCAAACTTGTATATAAAGGACACTCAAGGTCTACATTATAGCTGTATAAGTCAAACCTGTATATAAAGGACACTCAAGGTCAACATTATAGCTGTATAAGTCAAACTTGTATATAAAGGACACTCAAGGTCAACATTATAGCTGTATACAGTCAAACTTGTATATAAAGGACACTCAAGGTCAACATTATAGCTGTATAAGTCAAACTTGTATATGAAGGACACTCAAGGTCAACATTATAGCTGTATACAGTCACACTTGTATATAAAGGACACTCAAGGTCAACATTATAGCTGTATACAGTCAAACTTGTATATAAAGGACACTCAAGGTCAACATTATAGCTGTATACAGTCAAACTTGTATATAAAGGACACTCAAGGGAATCTGAAATTGTGCCCTTTATATACAGGTTAAAATTATATGCACTATTCATTAATGGGTAAAATGAGAGTGCGCTTCATAGACATTGATTTATTATATAGAGGGGCACTTTAAGACATGTATGACTGTATATACAGAACTACAAGATACCAATGCAATAAAGAAAACAATACCGTGTTTATAAACAAAACAAGAAATAAGAAATAATAAATATCATTTTTTAAAACAATGTTTCCAGACATAATATAATTATACTTTATGACATGTTGTTGTGTCCTCGAGTTTTTTTCTCGGGCGGTTACTATTGAAACAGATGTTTTCACACCATTGACTAACTGACATAGTATTTGATGAATTGTTAACAAACATTTCATATCTTCAATGGGAATTATGATATATGCCTAGGACAACCTACATTAAGTTAATTCATCATCACAAACTATATCTGGATAATAAAATCATATTAAATGTCTTAGAACTCTTCTTTTCCTTTCCTTGTGTTTGAAATAATTAGAGCGATGATGTATTCAAAAATAAATATTATATATAATTATAGAATACATAAAGTAGTGGCTTAAAATATTAATTTTAGGCGAAAACATGAATTTTTCAAATTTATTCAAAAAATGACATTTTATTTATTTTACATTGCTATCAGATGAAGTGTAATTGGGTACACTTTTTAATTTAAATTCTCAACATTCACATTTATTAATGATTAATAAGGTGTATTAAAAATGTTTGCATTCATTTTGTTAAAACGAAATAGTGTATAATTTCAATAAAATATTTGTATTTTGTGGTTCAAAAATGTTGATTATCTTCAGCTATTTTAGAATCGGTTTCGTAATCGAATGTTATTTGTTATAGTCAATAATCGAAAGAAAACCGGAACAGACTGTGTGATGTTGAATAATACAATTTGTGTGCTCTTCAATACGAAAGAGCTCCACAAAATGGCGACTCCCATAAATCAATTTTGTAAGTTTTCAATCGACTGTGCGACTATATTATTGGTTATTTAAACAGATATATTTTGGTATCTTGATAATTCAAGAATGTCATTGGATGAGCAATAACCATGTGAAACAGAATACACAACAGGGGCGGATTCAAGGGGGGAGCGCGCACCCGGCGCGCGTCCCCCCCCCCCCTAAAATTGGAAAAAATATGATTTTTTTTGCGTAAAATCGTGATTTTTTACACGAAATACCCCAAAAATTTTCGCGCCTCCCTCCGCTCGGCGCGATTTTTTAAAGTGCGCCCCCCTAACTTGAAATCCTGGATCCACCCCTGCACAATAAAGTAAAGTGAAGGATGCGTTTTTTCTTAAATGATATATATCATTATATATATATATATTAATATTAATAGTTAAATTGACGCCTTCAACGTTTTTAATGTATACCACTAACACGGAAGAACATACACTAAAATACAAGTTGTACGTTGTACTTCTTTGATCGATGTGCAGTAGCATTCATTTTTTATGTAATATAAATTTGTGTAACCAATATACTTTACATGACATTTAAGTTACACCAACAGTTAACAAGAAGCGGACAGTTTTAAAGTTTAAAATATACATATTGGCTATTTCCTATTATTGTATCATTAAAATATACTTAAGAAAATGCTATTGGTTTCAATTTACAACTTCCCAATGATGACCCTTTACGAAGCACCTAATCTCACTTCCGGTTTTAATTTGCGTTTTGTGTTGTCTGCACTTTTTTTCTTTGGATTTGTGTTCCTTGTTTGCCTGTACTTGTTTTAATAGCCCATTTACTTTACTGTGTGAACGTGGGCATTTGTAAAAGAGTGCAATAAATGAAAAATACCAGCGCAGTTTTTTTTTAATTTTTTTACCTAGGAATGAGAATCCTTATATCACAATCTTGTGTAAAATTTAATCAGATGCCTTGCATTAACCATGCTATATGGTAAGATATAGACGAAAACTTCATGGAAAGTATCATTGTGCTTCCATCAAAGAAACTTCAATTATACCCCCATCGGGGAACATCCCGGGGATAATTACCACATATTCAAACCGAAACAATCCCAGTTTGTAGATGATTTTTTATGTTCTCTAATTTGTTGTCTGTTTTTCGTATTCTGTTACAGGATTTTTAACACTCAAAACACATATTAACCAATAAAATAAACGTCTATAAGAAACCAACACATCCTAATATGTTTTTGATAATGGCAAGATTGAAAAAAAGATATAGCATATGCAGTAAATAGCAGTGTCGTTTAAATACAAACAAACAAAAACATGGTTAGGGTTATGGTGTTTAACGCCACTTTCAGCAATATTTCAGTTATATCGTGGCGGTCAGTTTTATTGATGGAGGAAACCGGAGTACCCAGAGAAAACCAACAACCTGTCGCAAGTCACTGACAAACTTTATACTACAATGTTGCATCAGGTAAACCTCGACATCAGCGGGATTCGAAATCACATCACATTACACAGATAGTCGTAAATCCAACTACCATACGATCACGACCAAGACGGCCGCTCAAAAATCAAATAAGTGTTTTAAAACAGTACAATAACAGTGCAGACCAACAAAACAAGCAACAACAAAAATCCCTAAACAATATTATAAATTATCATATGATTGGCCCTTATTTAAGAGAACATCCACACTTATTATAATACAATGTAAATAGGACGAGTTTAATTCCAGTTTTATTAGCTTTTAATGGGTTCAAAATGCTTTTGTGTTGGTTGCAACAAGATTTTAAAAGAAAATATCCAGGTTATTGAACTACAAGAAGGGAAAGAAGGCTAAAAGTACATGCTATAAAAGGGAAAGAAGGCTAAAAGTACATGCTATAAAAGGGAAAGAAGGCTAAAAGTACATGCTATCAAAGCATTTGTGTTAATTGATGTATTTTAGACGATATGTCTTATGCAATAAAGATATCATACCGCACAGAATATATACAAACAACTTACAAATAACAGAAAATTAACTCTTTGAAATATCATATTATCATTACAAATTTTTAATTGACAGATTTCCAAATCTGGTATAAAATGGTCTTCAACATTTTATTTGTAATAGGATAATAGTATTAGACTAGTCAACTGCTGAATCTAGAGTAAAATCTCTTGAAAACGTTTTTTATTATCTTAACCAGACAGTTGTTCATAATTATACATGTAATAACAAAAGCAAATTGATTTTTTTTAGATTAAATTTCAGTCCAGTGTTTGATATTGAAAAATCCAGTATTTACAGTTGCATACATGTATAACCACGAATATATAGTTCCACCCAAAATAAAAATGAATATGAGTACGCAGGAAAACATAGTGCAGACAACAAAGTAAGACTAGTACTAAAGAATGCAGTAAAATGCACATTTAATTTTTTTTTTTAAAGTTGAAAACGTGTTTCTCGTCATTTATTGCTTTTCTGGAATTAATTTCTATTTATGGAACTATTTCAATTGCAAATCAGCACAATATTAATACCCGAGCCGGAACTAAGCCGGGTTCAAATACGGCTAGTCTTCTTGCATCCTTCTTACAAAAATGAAAACAAATTAGCTTTGCTCACTGACAAGTCATTGTATAAATGAGAAAGTATGGTAGAATGAGGAAATGCAACATCTGTGTTTTAATCCGTGAATACAGTTTTGTGGATATTGGTGGCATTGATGACCATCACTAATTAAACTGTCTTTTCATAAGTTGTTGCACCATGTTTTCTTTACCATTCATATTCGCTTAAGTTAATTGGCCAACTTATCTGCTTGTCTTATATAAATACTGGATTTTACATACTAGTATACATATGGGAAAACAATTTAAAAAAAAACTATATTTTTTATAATTATATACATGTATATATAAATCTGTTTTTCCAGCCCATGGTGATTTTCCAACAATTGCAGTCGTGTCTAAAAGCCATTATCGTTTCTGTAAAGACTGTCATTCAGATCTAGTAACTCCAAATTACCGATCTGCTACCGAAACATTTTCTATGATGCATATACCTGCTATATAAATGAGAAGTACGAAACACTGCACAACATTTTGCGTCTTTTCCCAATCTATTTTATCACTTAACTTGAACACATAGTCATCCATGCGTATAATTTATTCCAAAATGATTGTTCTATAAGTTTATGCAATAAATATGTCTATCGCTTTCGATTTCTTATACATACGTACACGTTAGAAGGCACCTTAAAATAGACATATTCACGATGTTACCGTATACATACATAATAGCATAATGATAGATATGTTGTAAAACTTATATGTATTGGTCAAGCCCTCGTGGTATGTATTAAGAACAAGTACTCCATTAGCATACTGAAAGATAATTACAAATGGCAGAATAATGCTACACTGTTAGTTTTACTGTCCAAAACTGCTGACAGTGTTTTGATTGTACTGTCGATCTTTCTATCTTTGCTATTGTCGCCACTTCCATTTGTTTGAGTGTGTGGTGTTTTTTTTAAGTGAGGTAATTTCAGGCGCGGTTTTAGAGGATAGGTGCGCACCACCCCATACAATTTACAAAGATATATGTCATACAGCATTTGACTTGTTTGGCTATCATTCCTTTAATCTCTGGAGCTTCGTCCTATACGCTGTTCAACCTGCATGAGGAGGAACTAGGTGATAACCTAGTCCCCTCGCCTAGATTTCACACCACCCTGTAAGTAACAACAGAACCTGGACCCGTTCCTGCAATTTGTGCCTGTATATATATATTCATGTTTATTTCCATTTTACTGATGTACTAGTAAATAACTACATGTACTAAGAATCGACATGGTGTATTACGTTGTACTAGTATATAACTACATGTACTAAGAATCGACATGGTGTATTACGTTGTACTAGTATATATAACTACATGTACTAAGAATCGACATGGTGTATTACGTTGTACTAGTATATATAACTACATGTACTAAGAATCGACATGGTGTATTATGTTGTACTAGTATATATAATTACATGTACTAAGAATCGACATGGTGTATTACGTTGTATTAGTATATATAACTACATGTACTAAGAATCGACATGGTGTATTACGTTGTACTAGTAAATAACTACATGTACTAAGAATCGACATGGTGTATTATGTTGTACTAGTATATATAACTACATGTACTAAGAATCGACATGGTGTATTATGTTGTACTAGTATATATAATTACATGTACTAAGAATCAACATGGTGTATTACGTTGTACTAGTATATATAACTACATGTACTAAGAATCGACATGGTGTATTACATTGTACTAGTATATATAACTACATGTACTAAGAATCGACATGGTGTATTACGTTGTACTAGTATATATAACTACATGTACTAAGAATCGACATGGTGTATTATGTTGTACTAGTAAATAACTACATGTACTAAGAATCGACATGGTGTATTACTTTGTCTGTTATCTATGTGAGAGCTAAGAGTATTAATTCAGCTTCAATTTGTTAGATCAAAAACCCTATTTTTGCACAGAATATAATAGAAATTATGAAAAATCTAAATTCATTGTGATTGACCCAATTATGAGAGTAATTTACTCCCAAATTTGCCGAAAATTAAGTAGATAAAAATGTATGTTCTAAAATGCAACCTGCATGGAGCCTAGAATTGACACTCTGGGAGACCTTCCGGGACCTCAAATATTCCAGTTTAATATGTCAATAATCTTGTCAACATCAGCGGCATGTTTCATCGTACTTACGGGCATAAACCATTGACCGTAGTATGTACAGCTTTTACCGAAAAACCCACAAATGACAACATTCTCTTTCGTGACATGCATCGATGATTTATTTAATGACTGCGGTCACCATTGGATCTCGTTTAGTGTAATAAGCACCATTTATAAAAAAAGAAAATGTGTGATTTATTACACCTATTAATTATATGAATATTTACAAGTACATTTATTATGCTTAGCTAGTACTACAGTAACGACGCGCAAGAAACTGGTGCCAGTTTGTTGGACGTTCATACTGTCCAAGTATAAATCAAAATCTTTCAACACTAAATCTTGCTATTCACTCGATGAATGTTGAAATAAATAGTTTGTTTAACTTATTTTTAGTTTCTGAAACCATAAAATCAATTTGCCCTCATAATTACAATGAAAAGAATCTTAAAAATCGAAATGAGAGCGAAATTTTGATGTAACGCGTAACAAACAATATTTAGTTGATTTCACATTTTTACATTATGTATGAAAAATACAAGAGTAAAAATTTTGAAAATTGCAATAGATTTTAGTGAATTTATGCCAAAGATGATGACGGAATATGCACTGAAAATAATGACGTCATAGTCGAGAAATTTGACGTCAATCAAAGAGAAATATATGTAATAGTGCATTGAATTTTCAACTTTGTGAACGAAATCTTTTGANGATGTCCAGATAATTGAAATATTTCCTAAAGCTATGAGTAATTGACGTTATTTTTGAAAATTACATATATTTTAAAGAAAATATATACCATGATGAAAAGAATTCGTTGAGAAACAATGAAATGGTGAAGAATTTAAAATGTCCGAAAAAATGTCCCAGTAAGCGGTTTTTAAAAAGATGCAATACGAAATTGAAATTTGAAGCTGTACAGCGATACAACATCTAATATTTAATTATTTATCAGCTTATGAACAAAAATTACACAACCTAATCTTTTAGAAAGTCTAACTAGATAGTGTGTATTCCTCAGCACAACTGAGTGGCATCAAAAAGCAAATATCAGAACGAATGTCCCAGACGTCATTTTTGTGCGGAAATCGCACGTCAACAGCTAAGAATTTTGGAAGGATAATCGAAAAAAAAACAAAACAATACGACCGGGTGGATCCGACGAAAATGAAATCAGTTTGGTGTGGCCTCACAAGTCACATTCGCGTTTAGCGCAATATGTACTAAGGGGACGACCATTTGATTCGGGAGGGGGGGGGTGGCAGTTTTTTTTAGAAATAAATATTCTGGCCGCCAAAAACTTGAAAATAAATAAACTGTCCTGTGTGCCCAAGAAAATAAAAAAAATATCTGGCCTGACCTCCAGATTCAACATTGTTATAGCCGGATATAAATAATCTTTCCTGAAGTAGGCAAAAATATAATTTCTGGTCCGCAAAAAAAATGAAAATAAATATTCCGAAAACATTCGAAATTTGAAACCAATTTCAAACAATCGTAAAATTCATCATTTATATACATTTTACTCCTAAAAGCGGAGAAATTGTAGTTTCCGATCTATCGTGAGGAGAGGATATATATAGGCTAGTCCTGCTATCCAATCCTTTTCAGTACTTTTCTGAATAAAATATGTTTAAATTATTGTGTTACACATGTGACAAATGTATAGTGTCTGATTATGAACATGGCTTACATACAGAACATACTGGTCAAAAGCGATTAGTTAGACCCATAGAAGAACTCTCAAATAATGCAGATAATGAGGATGATTTCGAACGTTCCGAGAATATCACTGAACTTGTTTCTTCCGATTATGTTGTTGCGGTTAAGGCAGTGGATGACAATGTAGAATAGTACATGCTTAAAGTTACTTCTGCATGGTCTTGAGACACTGTCTACGACTGAAAAAGATAGTTGGGACGTTGAATATCCATCCGGTTTTCAAATTTTCAGAGGATATTATTATGGCAATTCTAGAAAAGACCCCTTAACATACAAATTACTTCAAAGAAAACCAGCAATTGTTCCTGCATTATATACAATTACGGCCCTCGGAAGAGGTGAATATCCAAAATTGTCAACCCCACTAGGGTTAATTATTTCCCCAAGGGCTTTACCCCGAGGGAAATAACCCTAGTGGGGTTGACAATTTTGGATGTTCACCGATTCAGAGGGCCGTAACTGTTTTATTATACCGAACAAACAGTTGAAAGATACTGCTTAATATTTGAATTGTTAAAGTATTATTCCATGTTTTTACTCCGTTGAATAATATGGTTATTCAATGGACGTGTGTAATTCTTGAGGTTATTCACCGTTGAATAATAGGGTTATTCAATGGACGTGTGTAATTCTTGAGGTTATTCACCGTTGGCGGCGATTAGAAGCAAAAATATCCAGATTATTTTATGTCATGTGATTATCTTTTAACCAATATAATTGATTCTTTATTATGTGAGGTATAATAATCTCTGTTGTTTATTTGTGCAGATGTTGAGGCTAAAAACAAAGTTACAATATCCGAGGAAACTCATTTGAATATATTGTATGTACTAGACAACATGAATTAAAATCGAAATCAAACTGATCGCGCTAGTTTTATTCGCAACGTTTGAGAATTAAGCTGTAATACATATTTCTACTATTTGCATTTTTATTAACAATACCTTCTTAACTTTACAACGTGTCACTCTTGATCTCGCCAGTGATCTCTTATTCACAGAAAATTAAACGAATAGATGAATGAATGAATGAATGAATGAATGAATGAATGAATGAATGAATGAATGAATGAATGAATAATGAATGAATGAATGAATGAATGAATGAATGAATGAATGAATGAATGAATGAATGAATGAATGAATGAATGAATGAATGAATGAATGAATGAATGTAAAAAGTACAGTATATCAGGCGACAGCCTATCCACCTCTTTATTGACGACGTTAAAATAGTAATTACGTTATTAGCAGCAGTTTCTTGCGCGACGTCAAAGCTTTATTTCCTGATGTCCCTTCTACTTCGATGTTTTACTAGTTTCAGTGCATTTCCTATTGCTATGTGTGATCTGCTGATGTCAAGCATTCCTTCAGTAACCCTACCATCGTATAATCTAGTCAGTATTTTAAACGCTTCAATCATGTCGCCCCTCATACGTCTAAATTTTAATGTTGGCATTTTCAGCTGCTTGAGCCCTTCCTCATAATTTAAGTTCTTCATCTGGGGTAGCATTCTTGTTGCTCTTTTTGAACATTTTCTATTACTTCTATATATGGTAACCATACGCTACTCGCATATTCCAAATGTGGACGGACTAATGCTTTGAATAATAGGCTAAATGTTCTATTGTCAAGATGTACAAATGATCTTCTAGTTAGTCATACAATCTGGTTGGCTTTGTTCATTTGCGTTTGCATGTGTTTTCGAAATTTAAATNAAATAAATAAATAAATAAATAAATAAATAAATAAATAAATAAATGAATGAATGAATGAATGAATGAATGAATGAATATAAAAAGTACACTATATCAGGCGACAGCCTATCCACCTCTTTATTGACGACTTTAAAATGATAATTTGTAGCGTTACGTTATTAGCAGCAGTATCTTGCGCGACGTCTATATGCGTGTGTGACACATATATTAAAATAAGCTTGGTTGCAAAGATGGACACAGAATTATTAGTTTCGTCTCCTAGTCGTCGCGTGCTTTTTTATTTTCAATTAAACGGAAAAATTGAGGTAATGGAGCAATCTAATTGTTATTCCAATCCGGATACGAAAGGGTATTTCTTCTTCTTCAAATCAGTTCCAAGACCCTCTCCACCCCCCCCCCCCCTCTTTTCGAGGATTCTATCCCTGATAAAAAATGGTTGATGCCTTCATAATTTGTTATTAATGTACTTAAAATCATCAACATTATTTAATAGAATAAATTCGTTGTCTTGAAAACAAAATCCAGTGATTGATGCATAATCGGCAAGTCGGTGTTTGGTTTTATTTTATTACATGTACATGCATACATGATGTATATTTGAATTCATTTTTATTCGTACTAAACAAGGTTAAAAACATAATTTAAAGACGACACCTTTGTCAAAAATGTAGGAACATATTTACAAATGCTTAATAATTGTTAACATTGTATATTCAACTACATTTGTATAGGAAAAGATTGAAGATATCAAAGGGGTAATAACACATTGGACAAAGGACAAAGAACAAAATAAAAACAAACAACGATCTACAAAACACTACATAGAATACTAAAGATCGAGCAACACGAACCCCACTAAAAACCGGAGGTGAACCCAGGTGTTTCGGAAGGATAAGCAGTTCCTGCTCCACTAGTGGCACCCGTCGTGTTACAAAGCCGGTGATAAGTCATGAATGAGGAAACAACAGGATAGTGATTAGGACAAACAGAGCATATTGATGATCATTCATAATACAGATATTCATTAACCGGCAACCATGTACATGTATCTCGTTCAAAATACACCATTTTAGAGACGTATACGCATTAACCCTACCAGAGTATGTGGCGTTGCATAGGGGTTTCCAAATAGATTTATAGCATATTTTCTTAAATTGCTTTTATCAGAACAATACTGACTGAAACAACTGTCGAATAAATGATGTGGGATAACGTCGTCAAGCGGTAAATATATCATGCTTATTAATGACGAGTAGAAATCCAACTTATAGCAAACACTATGTACTAGGAGTTATTGTTAGGGTTATGGTGTTTCACTGGTATACTTTATCACATAATGTTGTATCGAGTAGACCTCACCTCACCATCAGCGGAATTCTAACTATCAACTTTAGTGGTTATAGGCAATGATTGCACAGGTAGTTGTAAATCCAGCTACCATACGTTCACGACCACGACGGCCCCTATGCACTAGAAATTAGGGAAGAATGTTATAACCGCGGTGACATTTTTTTTACTTCAAAAGACCCTGTTAGGTAAAGACGAACAATTTAGAAATCTACAACTAAGAAGTTTGTTTTTTCAAATCCTATACATGAAACCTGGCATTCTCTGATCACGGCCCACAGTAATAATTTGTGCTTTATTACATGACCCCATCCCCACACCGAGAAGGCACACTCAATTGATGGTCATTCCATCAAGTGTAAATGTGCTTCTGTGAAAATCGATATTTTGCACATTACAGCGAGAGATGATCTACGGTGGGTTTTCTAACTTAAATTCAAAATAGATTTAAAATATGAAAATAAAAAATCGTCCTTCAAAGAGAAATTTCATAAATTCACACATTAATTTGGAGTATCGTCATACCATTAATTCTGTTAATGTTTGCAAGTTGCCATCTGAATGGTGAATCTTTATACCGAATTATGAGACAAAGTCCATTCGCAGATTCAGGTTGTGTGTGTGTGTTTAGGCTTATGTGTATGCCTCAATCAATATTCCTGAATTCGCTCTAAAATTTCCATATTTCGTCAGAGATCATCAATTAATCAATCAGTCAGATGTATGTATGTATGTATGTATGTCAAGTTTTAGTGTTAAAGGATTGTCTTGTATTTTTCTTTTCCCATTGTAACTATGCCATAAATTTTGCTCTCTACATGAAACATCGGTATGGTATCGTATGATTTGATTTCTCAAAGTCGTAAAGTCGTCATTTAAAATGTGGACATTATTCCATTATGAAATTATAACATGGCACAATTGTTGGAAAAATTCAATCATTAGTCAATCATAGAATTATTTTTGCTCTCTGTCTATACAAATCCATTCCAAAAACTACCTCTATGTGTACAACAGAAACAAACATAATAAATTCCATCTGCAGCTTGCACCGTTTGCCTCGCATCATACTTATAACTATATACAACTTAACTATGACTGGAATTTTCTGGACCACCTATTGTGGCCATTTAATTTCCTTTTCATATACATTTTGTACATATTTACAATATGAGTTACATCACGAGGCAAAGGTGAGTAACAAAAATGGGCCCACCATGATTTAAAAATGAAAAACAGTATATCTAAGCCAATATAAGCACATTTATTTTCTTGCACAACAAAATCATGTATTCAATTAGATCTGATGCATTTAGTAAGCAATAAGCAACGAAAACAACCAGATCTGTTACAAAAATAACATGAATTTTACTGATTAAAAAATCAGGCTATGAAAATATTCTTGACAAACAGTATCCTTTTCCAGCATGGTTGGTGGAGGGGATTTTTTGGGTGGATATTAAAATCCTCGAACAACTACAACAAAAATTGTTTTCTCAATATGTGATATTTTCTTTCCTCAGCGTCCCTCTGAAATTGATCTGTCACGTGACTGCACATCCAACTCGAGGTCTAATTAATTATTCATGAGCATGAGGATCCGTACAAAAAAGGGGGAACGTTAATAGCGAACGAAAATTAATAGTTAGCATAAATCATGTTATTCTAGAGAATAACCCACTTTTTTCAAGTAAGAGCACAAAACTCGTACTCCAAAAATATGATCGTAATGCATGATGATAATCTTAACACCTAACGGTCATTCTGAATATACATCAATGTTCTTAGTGCCGTATAAAAATCAGACTGACTCCATTGCACGTTCAATCTAGCACTCTTTACTAACAGTAGTTTGTGTCGATTAAAACTCAAATTTGTACTTATTCACTTTCAATTACCTTTTATGTAATACATGTAAAAATATTTACAGCCATTTGATTGGTCAATGTGAGTTTAATGGACATAATGAACCAATACTGACCCCGGCCTACGGCCTCTTTTAATATTGATTTATAAGGTCCATAAAAATTCATATCGACCTCTGATTAATGGTATAATTGTTATGCTAAAATACATAGAAATCAAGACTACACTGAAAATATAATATTAATAAAGGGGGAAGGGGATTATATGATTCTTTTAAAAATTGTATATGGTATGGGGCATAACCCACTGAGTGAGTGAGTGAGTGAGTGAGTGAGTATTTGTTGTTTCATGCCAATTCAGTAATTTTTCTATACCTCACTGTCTACAATTTTCCAGTTATATCGTAGTGATGGTAGAAACCGGAGAAAACCGCCGAAATACCACAAATCACCGATAAAGTGTTTCACATAAGGCTGTATCGAGTACATCTCGCTGTAGACGGGAATTCAACTCGCAACTTCAATGGCGATAGGCACTGATTTGCACAAGGATATATGAATAAACCTACCATACGATCACCATGTTCACGACTAGGACGACCCCTAAAATGTCTTTGTAAACAATATAATAAAAAAATAAAAAAAATTAAAAAAATATGTTTTTGAAGCAAAAATAAACAAAAAAGTAGTCATTTCACAATGTCATCGAAATTATAGAAATCCATTTATCATCGTTCTGTTCAAGATCATAGAGTTCAATACTTGTCAATTAAATTTGCAAGAAATTGACATTTTGATTTAATTTAAAGCCGATTTTATTTCAATAATTTCATGTAAATTATTATATTTATGTGTATGTAGACCTAATAACTATATATTACAAAAACATGTCTTTTTACTTCAACACCTAATTAACAAAAAGTGATTTAATATAAAAAAAAAAAAAAAAAGAAAGAAAAGAAAATGTTTCAAAATTAAACTTTACATTTAAAAAAATCTACCTGTGACTATTTTGTTGTTATTTTTTTTTAGTTTAATTTGTTTACATTTTCTAATTTTCAGAATTTTGAAGGAAAAAATATGTACATGGCGAGAGAGGATAACTTTGTCCAATGCCATTTGCTACTTTTTATACAAATAAAATATATTTAAACTAAAGAGACGATAACTTCTAATACTCTGAGAAAAAACAAACAAACAAACTTCTAAAGAAAATAATTATATAAATTGATAAAGAAAAAGAAAAAAACTGTCTTACCTTTTGATTAGGCCTCTGGGTACTGGACAGATTGACCAATATACGAAAATGTAAACTGTTTGATTTACAGCTAAATCTATTGTAATCAAAATATGACAGTTGTTATGATGGATGTAGTTCGTTGGTCGTTATAAAACCACTGGTTAAACGTCTGTTGTAGACATCATTTTATAAAAATCATGTTTGATCTCATTTCTGTAATAATGAGACATGTGTTAGTAATTGAGTGTGAGATGATCATTTTTATATAACATGGATTGTGAAATGCACATTAGATGTTTAAACATAAGAATCACTCTCGATATTTATTAGCTGTAAAACTGTGTGTTGTGCGTCCGCCACCCCCCCNCACCCCCCCCCTAATAGTTGCAAAGGATGTGTTAATAGTGCATTAATCAAAGATTCATTTCGGCATTACACAAACTACGATAGGTGGAATAATACGACCATAGTGTGAAACAGGATAAGGCAAGATGAACAAACGGACTGCCGATTTCAAAGTTTTGTTAAGCCCATGCTCCACCGGGAACGACGGGAGCTAAAATCCTCCATGTAACCAAAATAGAGAGATCAACAGGAACACGAACCCCAATACGATCGCAAATATTTAACACCACAAACTCTCCAGTTTTTTCAAAGAGTCAAAAGTAAGTTCCGAAGTGGTCCCTATTCAAGAAACAGGCTCTCTGGAAAACAAATAAGACCACCCATTTTTAACCTACCGATAAATACCAATCCCTGTGGTAAAACAGAAGAAAAACACCAAAATATGACCTAACGTACAATGTGGGGATTCGATATGTCACATCTTCATCTTGCCATATCCCGCCTCGCCTAGCTGTGACAAAATGTATTACTAGAAATATACATGCATACAAGATCACTTAAAAGAAACCTTTACAAATTATATAATCACAAGGGGGCTATTCCACACCCAAGCGCCTATGTAATAAACATGGTGGACAGCTCATATAAGCCTATATCTAATATTATCGAATGACTCCATGTCAACAGACAACGAATCGAATTTTGACGTCTCCGTCTCTCAATTCTGTAGATATTCATCATAATACATCACATAATACTATACTCAAGTTGGGCCTGCACGCACAGCTGCATCAACGTTCATAAAGAAGTGACAATTTCTTCAGCCAATTCCGGCACCAACCTGGGGAAATGATCTTGCATTATGAACATAATGAACCAAAGAATCGAAAGTGTTGGTTCTATTCGAAATACCAAGAAATCTAGAGTTGACTTGATAGAAATGCTTAAAGCAAGATGGAACACATATCTGAAATAAATTCGAAATAGATAACATAAAAGGCATCCAACAAAATAATTCAGACATTCGCGAAAAATAGGACATTTATGATCATAAAAATGCAAACAAATGTTAAGGCATTTTAGAAAAATATAATATCGTCCTCGACAATGAGACAAAACGACTAAACTGAAATCACACTCGATGTAATGCAATATCATATCCAGTGTAATACAACAGGCTGACATCGGGGATACAAAATCGGCGCTACTGAGCTCGATGTACCTAACGCAAGACAAATACAATTCCAAAACATTCATCGGCTAGAGATATACGAATATGAAAACAAAGAAGAGTTATTGCTAGGCATACAAATTGTAAAAACCATACTCGCGTCCTGAAAATTGAACCACAAAAGCAAAGACACCAACAGTTTTCTGTGAACAAACCATTTTCTTTCAGAAACAAGTGAACACAGAAAGGAAATCTTGCTATTACTGATGCAATTCAAAAGACAAGGGGAGAAAGCATCTTTTGTTGATGAAAATCTTTATTTTGATGGTTAAGAATATCGTCCGCAGACACACAGCGAATCTCGTCTTCAAAGACACAACACTAACATAACTCGCCTGAGTGTAATATGATCTACACAATAAAAATGACCAAGCCTACAATCAAACACTGTTGTGAATAACTATGCCAATCGGAGATAAACCCTTGCTTATTTAATTGGAATAAACTCTAGTAGGCTATCTTCACAAGTGCAGAATGTCCAACAGTTTATACCCCTGCCCTATTCCCCCACACCAAATAAAATCTATTCGAGATTTATCTCGACTTCAAAACATTCGGTACCTCAACGCCAACGAGGGGCCGTGTCGGCCGTGTGGTTTCACAAGGCATTCTGAACTTGTGCCTGAGCATTTCCGGTTATTCATTTCATCCAATTTTGACGGATTGAATAAAAATGTGTTGATTGTTCCGTTAGGACCCTAAACATTATTTTGAAGTCGAGTTTTTCTTGAAAGTAAAGTATGGCTGGGGAAAGAACAACACAAAAATGTAACTGTTTTGGAATTTGAGATGAAAGAAATCTGAAAGATGGCGACGGGATAAACGTGACTTTCCTTGTGTTTACATATGCATTATTATTGGTCGTAGATTTATTTCTTCTGATACAATGAGTGCTTATCAACATTAATGTTGTGTATTCGATTATCGACCGTGGTAGTAGATATTCGATACAACTCTATCACAAATATTGTCGCTGACTTACAGGTCGATGTTTTTTTTCTATCCGTATACTCCACTTAATGCGTAACGTATTACCTATAATACATATTATGTAGATCTTTAATATAGGAAATTATATTTGATCATCTTCTCAAAATACACAGGAACAAAATAAGTTGTGTAAATAGATATAGAACGCAAATGAAATACTATATTTTAATTGACTGTAGATCATTATACAGTTGCATTGAAGAGTAAATTTAAATACAAAATAATTCCAAACTGTTTTCATAAACAATTCTGATCAAATTATACTTAAGGAGGTTAAATTACCAGTACATATAAGAGTTGAATACAAAGGAAATTTGCAGAGGAGGCACGACACGCTGGTGTCGTGTGCAAATATTTGCATGTTGCACAACCGGAAGTCGGCATCAATAAAGAAGATAACCTATAAAACATTGGTAAAAATGTGCGCTGCCGGGAAACAACCCTATTGTTCCCCGCCGAACAACCCTATTGTTCCCCGCCGGACAACCCTATTGTTCCCCGCCGTATAAGCCAATTTCCCCCCACAAGGGAGATAACCTAATAAACATTGGCAAAAATATAATAAAACAATTACGGCCCTCTGTGTAGGGAACCATCCAGATTTTTCAGCCCTCGGGGGGTTGTTTTCCCTCGGGCAAGCCCTCTGGAAAATAACTTCCCCCCAGGTTGACAAATCTGGATGTTTCCGTACACAGAGGGCCGTAATTGTATAATGTTATTTAAATAAAAGATACAAATAAAAGAATAACAAACAGTACAACCGCTATGCGCCGAACTCAAATAATTAGTGTTTGTTTTCTTTGAAAACATACCATGGTCCAGTCATTGTAAGCTAAATTTGCACGGATAACTCGAATAATTGGAGAATACTCGAAATAAAATAGTAAACACCTTTGATTTTGAAACAGCAAGATTCTATTTTTATATTTACATGTAAGAATAAATTTTATACACAAATAGAAGTGATCTAAGTCTATACATAATAATTCTGGAGGTAATTCAGAGGTATGGTATGCTGCTGAATTTATTAAGGGCACAATGTATTAAATGTCCACTTTTTCAAAAGAAAAAAAACACTTTTACTACTTTTTTTTATCTGCAATTAGTGCATTTACTACCTTTATAATGATTAAGTAAAATTTCAAAACCCTTTACTAGGCGTATAAAGTCTCCTGGTACCTCGTGTCTTCTTGGTCCACATGTATGGAACCAGAATTATACTACACCGGCCATTGTCGATCTTAATGTTACTTACTTGCTTAAGCCCTTTGCTTCGCTAGGGAGCATAGACCATTGACGAACTCCCTCCATCTAACTCGATTTGGCGCTAGTTTTTCTACCGAGTTCCAATTGTGTCCCTGCTCTTTAAATTCTGACTATGTGTCTCTACGCCAGGTCGTCCTCTGCTTCTTTTGCCTTGTGGGTTCCATTTGAGGGCCTGTCTGGTGATGCTGTTTAGTGGTTTCCTCAGTGTGTGGCCAATCCATGCCCATTTCCTCTTTTCAATTTATGTTTTTATGGGGTCCTGGTTTGCTCTTTGCCAAAGATCCTGATTTCTGACTTTGTCGAACCATCGGATGTTCATGATTTTTCGTAGGCAGTAGTTGATGAATCTTTGGATTTTTGACAAAACGGCCTTTGCTGTTCTCCATGTTTCCGCCCCATATAAGAGCACAGACTTTACATTTGAGTTAACGATTTTCATCTTTGTGCCTCTTCAGATGTTCTTGGCATTCCATACCTTCCATTGAAAGTTGAAGATGACTCTGGCTTTGTTAATTATGTTCTTTACGTCAGTATCAGTGCCTCCTTCAATATTCACAATGCTTCCTAGGTAGGTTAACTCATCTACTTCTTGCAAGTTGGTATCCTTTATCTTGATAGGTTGTTTACGTTTGGCATTGATCTTCATAACCTTGGTCTTGCTTTCGTTTGGTCTTAGTCCTAGTTTAATCAATGTTTCTGCTAGAAGGGATTTTTTTTCTTCCATTTGTTGTTGTGTACTGGAGATGAGGGCTATATCGTCTGCGAAATCTAAGTCGTCCAATTGTTGCCACATTGTCCATTGGAATCCAGTCTTGACATAAAAACTTTCAGTTAGTTTGCCTTCATGTATTACTCTGCATTAAATGTTGTTATAAGAGTTCCTGATGATGTTGATGAACTTTTGAGGTACTAGTATTCCATAGTGTGCCATTAGGTTAAATAAAACTTCTCTATCTAAACTGTCAAAAGCTTTTTCGAAGTCTACAAAGTTGAGAAATAAGGAGGTGTTCTATTATTATTCGCAGTGCAGCTATTTGGTCTGTACATGATCGATCTTTTCTAAAGCCTATTTGTTGTTCTCTTAGCTTTTCATCAACAGCCTTCTATAGTCTTGTAAGAAGTATTCTGTTCAGCACCTTTGCAACCACTGACAATAGTGCGATTCCACTGTAGTTTTTGCATTCTTTGAGGTTATCTTTCTTTGGCAGTTTAATTAAATGACCAATGTTCCAGTCTTGAGGCATTACTTCGTTTTTCCATATGTCTTTGTAGATCTTGTGAAGTATGTTTGCTGTTAGGTCTGGGTTTGCTTTCAGGGCCTCTGGTGGAGTATTATCTGGACCTGAAGTTTTGGCTGTTTTCAAATTCTTAATTGCTTGTTTAATTTCTGTTTTTGATGGCAGGTTAAGATTTAATTTTAGTTCTTCATCTTCTCTGTTAATTGCTGGTGTTACATCAGGTGGTGGTCTGTTTAGTAGCTCCTTAAAGTGTTCTGCCCATCTTGCTAGCTGTTCCTCGGTTGTGGTTAGGACCTTTCCTTTTTTGCCTTTAATCTGTTGGCTTGTTTGTCTAAAATTCCTGCAAGTTTTTTGTGGTGTCATATAGATCTTTCATATTCCTCATGTTTGTAGTTTCTTCTGCTTGTGCAGCAAGATTTTCTATGTATGTATGTTCTCCTGTCTTTTCTTACACTCTGTCGAACTTTCTTGTGAGCTGTGTTGTATTCTGCTTGAGCTGTTGCCTTTTCTATCCTAGTTCTGCTGTAATTAATTCCTTGTTTCTTCTGTTTTCTCTCCTGCACTTTTCTAAGAGTTTCTGGTATGATCCACTCTTTTTGTGTGTATGATTTTCTACCAAGAGTTTCTTCACATGTGTTATGTATCATGTCTTTTATTTGGCTCCACTGATCTTCAATATTGTCAAGTTATTCTAGTATTTGAAATTTGTTTGACAGTGTGATGTTGAACTGGTCTTTTGTTGCTTTATCTTTCAGAGATTTTACTGTCAATGTATCTTTCCTCAAGATAAGCTGTTAACCAAAACTTACGAGTCTTGTCGACCCACTTTGATTTTTGAGTATTTCCTTCTCCTAGATGAGTTGCTTTCCATGGATTACTACTCCCATCTGTCCGGCTATTGACCCATAGCTGGGGCAAGGTTCATGAGAGCCAGGGCATGTCCACACATCGGTGGGTCTACACTCTGCAACTTTCGGGCCCTTGCTGCTTCAAGATCTCCAACAGTTTAACCTTAGGTATTTTACCTCAGTATACTGTGCTGTCGCTGGGAGGCACTGAAGGAGTCTTTGTACTAGCAGGAGAAACTTACACACTCGACTTTCTTTTCACTTGCTAGGCAAATTAGCTAGCGGCAGCAGTAGAGTCTTTGACACCCCGCTACACTAGACGCATAACACTACCCTGTGGATAAACCACCAACACACTGATCTTAATGTAGCACATTCCAAATGGTATCACTCTCAATTGCCCAGATTGTTTTGGCAATTTGTGCATTCTAACGAGCTAAGCGAAATATCAAATGAAAAAATAATGTTTAGCATGTTTGTTTGTTTTTTGTTTTCTGTTTTTGCTTTTTTGTTTGTTGTTTTTTTTTGTTGTTGTTTGGTTTCTGTTTTTTATATTTGTATTAGCTTTTTATGGCTAAATATTCGATTATCGGTCCTTTATTAACAATCATTTAGCTTAGAAAATTTAGCTTTTTCTTCGTAAAAGGATGTTTTACGTGAAACGTGTTGGTAAAAAATATCGACAAAAAAAAAACAAAAAAAAAAAAACAAAAACAAAAAAAACAAAAAAACAAAATAAAAAACAAAAAAAAAGCAGAAAAAAGAAAAGCAAAACAAAAACAAAAACACACACATACTCCGATTTGTGTATGTTTTGAGATAAAAGCTTGGAAAATGAGCTAGTACGATGGCCATTTAAGTAAAGTTTAACTCTTTCTTAGGCAATATGTATATGTTATCTGGATGTGAATTGATTGATACCGAAAATATCAGCCTGCCGAGCCAGAATATGAAGTTTGTTTGCAAATGAGCGAAGCGAACGAGTCACAAGCTTCATATTCTGTCGAGCAGGCTGATTTTTTTCAGTATCAATCATATTCACATTCAGATGACAGGTTCATCATCCTTAAATCAAACATAAACACGGGTGCATCTATATTTGTATTTTCGCGAGAAAAATTACATGATTCGAAATATTCAAAATACGCTTCCCCAAAAGCGTAGTTCATAAGTAGTTTGCAAATATACCATTCATTTTTACAGGTTTATATAAATGTTAAGATGTTGCATTTTTCCTTTAATGGTGATATTCATTGGGCTTTTTTTATAACAAACATCAACGTCACACATTTTCATTAAAGGTTTTGTTTACCAAAGGCGTTCCGGTTTAGAAAACACAAACGTTACGACCTCCCTTATGACGTAAAAATTATGACGTCTCAGCAGAGGTTATCAAGAATTGTGTAAAGTACATTTTTGTAGGACGCTGTTTGTTGATATTACTGACACGACAATTCCTAATTTGCTATATGTTTAAAAAAAAAAAAGAAAGTTAACTAGCTAATAGTGTTTATGAATTTTATTTACTTTTGTCATCTTCACAGGAATTATCGCTTAAATGTTGGGAGAAATTGGTGATATCTCCTGCTCACTGTTGATAAGTCCTGCTCAGCTCACGCGAACTTTGATATGAGTTTTGCTTATGGAGTCAGCAGGTAGATATAGCGGGAGGGAAGGATGATAGTTAGACCATATACGTTCCTTGTCGGCAAATATAAAGTCTATGTGTACGAGCTTTAGAAACAGGTAGAAATGCGAAGTTTACTGAGCATTTCTCGCCTGTTTTGTAGCGAGTACAAATAAACTTTATATTTGCCGACAAGGAATGTGTGTTGTTTTTATACTGCAATTCAAATATTTAAGAAATTATCTAAATAAAGCAGAAAAAAACGTGTTTTCAAACGATGAAATCTGCAGAGGAAATTATGGCGCAAATCAAGCTTGCATTATAACGTCACAAGCAAAATTACATTGTTACGCAACAACAGTGATTTCAGGGACCGAGACTGTTTTGCTTTTATAGCTTGTAAGTTGAAGTCAAAGGTACCAGGAGACTTTATACGTCATTGCCGTATAAAGCAAAAGTTTATACGACTCCCTTTATCAATCATGTGAAGTTACCAATTGCAGTATCAAATGTTATACAATGTTTCAACGCAACAAAGCATAATCTGTTCCCCCCACTTATATCCGCTACTCAGTTGGTATTTTTCAATGAAATTGTCTTCCTGGAATTTGAAACCTGACATTGTAACATGAAATGCAGAGACTGAGATCAAGCAAAAATGGTGCTTCATTGTAGCTACTTTCAGCCTTCATTGATGAATTTAAATTCTGACATCATTATTTATTAGATTTAATATGGGAAAAATATAAATAAATAATGAAACTAACGTTTACTTTTTCACTTTGTTGTTTGTAATCGATTTAATGTGATTTTATTTAACATTTTAGTATTCATTGTGTATTATGATACTGTGTAACATTTAAATTCTTGGTTATTTTTATCATTTGAATATGATTCGTATTAGAGAGGTGCATCAATTCGTGAATCAGTACCCCACAAGATGCCGTTCGTGACGCAAGTAACCAGAGCCATAAAAAAGATATCAGTGGATGGATCAATTGTGTAGGCCATCACTCCAATATAAAAGCTGAGAAATATGTCGAATTCAAGTTAAGAAGAAATTTGGAGCAGGAAGATAAAATATGGTATCAATATCTGGAGAGGCTTCGATATATCCATCAGTTTACAGTGAGGACAATACAACAGACACTCGTGTTACTACGAACGAATACGAACAAACTATGTCTAAAACTGCACAAAATATAGGATGTTCTTGTGCACTATTAATCGAGGAGAGGACACACAACAATTCACAACCGTACAACAAGGTACAGAACAGAGGAGTATGTGACAAGTATCGTATTATGTCTACTTGTTTGTCGGTTCTTGTGGTGCTCTTGACAACTGTGGCCGTAGGAAGCATGATAATGTTAACATTGGGAGGACACATAGGATCGAAGTCGTCATTAAATAATACAAAGGAACCAGATTTTATTACATACCAACTGGCCGTGGATACAACCTTGACAGATTCAAAGAATTTATTTTGGAAAGAAGGAGATGTTCCGGTGGACAATCGTGAAATATTCGTGAGAAGAAGTGGGATTTATGTTATTAACTTATCTCTTAGCGTGGTATCATACCCCAAACAATTAGAACCAGCAATAGTATGCATACACATCAACAGTGATGACAATGAAAGGTGTATTCGAGTTCACCTAAAAGGAGACAGTGAGATTCCAGTCAATATACAGGAAGTGTGTAGTCTAGGTAGTTTAGACAAATTTTGGGTTTCCATCTCAAATGTAAATATATTGTACAAAAATCCAAGTTTAAATACAGTTACAGTACTAAAATTGTAAATATATTTTGTTGTTAAACATTAAAAGAATAAAAAGATTAAATATATTTTTTTTCCATTGTGTATTACCAGTAAGTTGTGGAATCGAGTTAGGTAGGAATTATTGGTGTTTATCGTCACTTTTCAGCAATTTTTCAGCTACAACATGACTACCAGATTTATTGGTGTTGAACGCCACTTTCAATAATATTTAAGTTATATCGTGGCAGTCAGTTTTATTGGTGGTGGGAACCGGAGTGCCCTTAGAAAGCCACCGACCTGTCGCAAATCACCGACTAACTTTATCACATAATGTTGTATCGAGTACACATCGTCATGAGCGGGATTCGAAATCACAACGTTAGTGGTGGTCGGCACTGATTGCATAGGTAGTTGTAAATCCATCCACCATACGATCGCAACCACGACTCCTCCTCCTGATATTTGAGATGAGCAACGTATACCAAGAATAAATGTAACTCCAAATCAACTTATAGATGTTGTATATAAACTGTTAAATTGCCACCTGATGTTTATTTAAATGAAAAACAAAAATACTACAAAGTTGGAACAATTTCAAAATCAAATATCAAAATCGTAGAAAGAGTCAAAATCGATACCCCTACCACACAAATACATGACCGCTCATTTTCCTCATTGGCCCAACGGGTGTGCCAATGTTATTCAAAATGTGCTCCTCTTCTCTCCGACTTGTTCCTTCATTTGTACGAGGCAGACTACATACAGGCTTCTCAAGAAAACGGAAAGAAGCTTGTCCAATCCTTTAATTTCAAGTTCCGCCATATAGATTATATTCTTTCACAAAATAATTCTATGTTTGGCGATTTCGTTGATCGCATATATATGCAATCGAGCTTGAAAAAAAATTCCACAGACACAGCTATGTCCGCTTAGTTTAGTTTATAATTATTTTATTTGATCAATGGTACAAAGAGGATCAGACACAAGTTTTATCAACTTATGGAGTCTTCTCCTATTTATACAATCATTATTATATGATATTGAGAATGCACAAGAAAACAAGAAAAATACAATTTTATCATATAACATAGCTGAAAATAGTAAACGAATAAAAGGAAATGAGGAAAAAGTAAGTGTGCGTGTGTTTGGATGCTGGATGGTGATTGGTTAGTATATTAAACGATTAGAAATCGTTTAGACCTTTTTATGTCCGCTTCATATCTAGACCTCATATTTAAGTGAGTGTCGCGTTAGAACGAACCTTTACAACAAAAGAGATTATTTCAATTTTCCCATTGTGAACTTTCCATTTATATGTAGCAACATTCCATCAACACCTGCATATGGAGTATATATATATCTCCGTTGATTCGATAACCCAGAGCTTGTGGTTCCTATCAAGATTTCCTTGATAAGAGGTTGCTGCAAGCAATAAAGCTATTGAACCAAGGGTTCCTATTGCTCAAGTTTTAGTCATCACTTCGAATGCTTGACGGTCACCACCATGGCTTGTTAACAGTTATATAATGACCACGGATATGTTCCACCTGTCTTATGCACTTCCCGGTACTATCCTCATTCAATACTTATCCCCACTTGTTTTGTAACTAGAGTAGCATAACGGTTACCACTAGTGGAGCAGGAACTGTTACCCTTCCGGAATACCTGGGTTAACTCCTGGTTTTTGTGGGGTTCGTGTTGTTTGATCTTTAGTTTTCTGTGTAGTGTTCAGTAGATCGTTGTTTGCACTTTTTTGGTCATTGTGTTGTCTACGTACATGTACACTATATATACAATGCAATACAAAAATAATCAAGATCGCGAATATACATGTATATTTTCGCATGCATTGTATAATTTTTGATACAAACACTAAGATAATCCGTGTCATGCTAGTTTTTTTAAATAACAACATGGATTTGAATCAGATTTACACATTAATATAAAATTATCGGTAAATGAACATTGTTTATATTTCTACGGTCAGTCTCAGTCTAGATATCAATACACAACAAATGTCTTTCAAATCTGTGTACATTGTTGTTGTTGTTGTTGTTGTTGCCTCTCTAGTCTCATTTTGTCTCTCATACGATGAAGTATTAATCGTATTGTACCAATCTGGAAAAAAAAGAAGAAAACATTACTATATTGATCAAGTGGACGTCATCTTTCGGTTACGCCATATTTTTTTTTATATTTGTTTGCATCGGGATGATTTTCAAAGCCTGCCAAGCAGGAAGGAGAAAACAATTTTTTTTGGAAAGAAATTAATTTTCATAATAATAAAAGTACAATAGCATCTGCATGGTCAATGAATGCTACTGAATACTAGGCTACTAGATAGGAAGGTAAAATATGTCTGTTTCATGTGATAGCGCGCGATTCACGTGTTTGTCTAGATAGGTTCGTCTTGTATACTGATTGGACTCAAGATGGTTTTATTATTTTGTCTAATATGAATATTTTTTTCACCGCACCCCCCCCCCCCAAGACAAGACAAGACAAAGCAACTTGGAAATATGCGCTGTGTTGC
>MJUT01041155.1:118450-130028 GCA_002080005.1 Gigantidas platifrons | reverse complement strand
GGGGGGAAGGATGATAATTAGACCATATACGTTCCTTGTCGGCAAATAAAAAGTCTATGTGTACGAGCTTTAGAAACAGGTAGAAATGCGAGGTTTACAGAGCATTTCTCGCCTGTTTTGTAGCGAGTACAAATAAACTTTATATTTGCCGACAAGGAATGTATGTTGTTTTTATACTGCAATTCAAATATTTAAGAAATTATCTAAATAAAGCAGAAAAAAACCTGTTTTCAAACGATGAAATCTGCAGAGGAAATTATGGCGCAAATCAAGCTTGCATTATAACGTCACAAGCAAAATTACATTGCTACGCAACAACAGTGATTTCAGGGACCCAGACTGTTTTGCTTTTATAGCTTGTAAGTTGAAGTCAAAGGTACCAGGAGACTTTATACGTCATTGCCGTATAAAGCAAAAGTTTATACGACTCCCTTTATCAATCCTGTGAAGTTACCAATTGCAGTATCAAATGCTATACAATGTTTCAACGCAACAAAGCATAATCTGTTCCCCCACTTATATCCGCTACTCAGTTGGTATTTTTCAATGAAATTGTCTTCCTGGAATTTGAAACCTGACATTGTAACATGAAATGCAGAGGCTGAGATCAAGCAAAAATGGTGCTTCATTGTAGCTACTTTCAGCCTTCATTGATGAATTTAAATTCTGACATCATTATTTATTACATTTAATATGGAAAAAATATATATAAATAATGAAACAAACGTTTACTTTTTTACTTTGTTGTTTGTAATCGATTTAATGTGATTTTATTTTTAACATTCTAGTATTCATTGTGTATTATGATACTGTGTAACATTTAAATTCTTGGTTATTTTTATCATTTGAATATGATCCGTATTAGAGAGGTGCATCAATTCGTGTATCAGTACCCCACAAGATGCCGTTCGTGACGCAAGTAACTAGAGCCATAAAAAAGATATCAGTGGATGGATCAATTGTGTAGGCCATCACTCCAATATAAAAGCTGAGAAATATGTCGAATTCAAGTTAAGAAGAAATTTGGAGCAGGAAGATAGAATATGGTCTCAATATCTGGAGAGGCTTCGAGATATCCATCAGTTTACAGTGAGGACAATACAACAGACACTCGTGCTACTACGAACGAATACGAACAAACTATGTCTAAAACTGCACAAAATATAGGATGTTCTTGTGCACTATTAATCGAGGAGAGGACACACAACAATTCACAACCGTACAACAAGGTACAGAACAGAGGAGTATGTGACAAGTATCGTATTATGTCTACTTGTTTGTCGGTTCTTGTGGTGCTCTTGACAACTGTGGCCGTAGGAAGCATGATAATGTTAACATTGGGAGGACACATAGGATCGAAGTCGTCATTAAATAATACAAAGGAACCAGATTTTATTACATACCAACTGGCCGTGGATACAACCTTGACAGATTCAAAGAATTTATTTTGGAAAGAAGGAGATGTTCCGGTGGACAATCGTGAAATATTCGTGAGAAGAAGTGGGATTTATGTTATTAACTTATCTCTTAGCGTGGTATCATACCCCAAACAATTAGAACCAGCAATAGTATGCATACACATCAACAGTGATGACAATGAAAGGTGTATTCGAGTTCACCTAAAAGGAGACAGTGAGATTCCAGTCAATATACAGGAAGTATGTAGTCTAGGTAGTTTAGACAAATTTTGGGTTTCCATCTCAAACGTAAATATATTGTACAAAAATCCAAGTTTAAATACAGTTACAGTACTAAAATTGTAAATATATTTTGTTGTTAAACATTAAAAGAATAAAAAGATTAAATATATATTTTTTCCATTGTGTATTACCAGTAAGTTGTGGAATCGAGTTAGGTAGGAATTATTGGTGTTTATCGTCACTTTTCAGCAATTTTTCAGCTACATCATGACTACCAGATTTATTGGTGTTGAACGCCACTTTCAATAATATTTAAGTTATATCGTGGCAGTCAGTTTTATTGGTGGTGGGAACCGGAGTGCCCTTAGAAAGCCACCGACCTGTCGCAAATCACCGACTAACTTTATCACATAATGTTGTATCGAGTACACATCGTCATGAGCGGGATTCGAAATCACAACGTTAGTTGCATAGGTAGTTGTAAATCCATCCACCATACGATCGCAACCACGACTCCTCCTCCTGATATTTGAGATGAGCATCGTATGCCAAGAATAAATGTAACTCCAAATCAACTTATAGATGTTGTATATAAACTGTTAAATTGCCACCTGATGTTTATTTAAATGAAAAACAAAATACTACAAAGTTGGAGCAATTTCAAAATCAAATATCAAAATCGTAGAAAGAGTCAAAATCGATACCCCTACCACACAAATACATGACCGCTCATTTTCCTCATTGGCCCAACGAGTGTGCCAATGTTATTCAAAATGTGCTCCTCTTCTCTCCGACTTGTTCCTTCATTTGTACGAGGCAGACTACATACAGGCTTCTCAAGAAAACGGAAAGAAGCTTGTCCAATCCTTTAATTTCAAGTTCCGCCATATATATTATATTCTTTCACAAAATAATTCTATGTTTGGCGATTTCGTTGATCGCATATATATGCAATCGAGCTTGAAAAAAAAATTTCACAGACACAGCTATGTCCGCTTTGCTTAGTTTATAATTATTCTATTTGACCAATGATACAAAGAGGATCAGACACAAGTTTTATCAACTTATGGAGTCTTCTCCTATATATACAATCATTATTACATTATATTGAGAATGCACAAGAAAACAAGAAAAATACAATTTTATCATATAACATAGCTGAAAATAGTAAACGAATAAAAGGAAATGAGGAAAAAGTAAGTGTGCGTGTGTTTGGATGCTGGATGGTGATTGGTTAGTATATTAAACGATTAGAAATCGTTTAGACATTTTTATGTCCGCTTCATATCTAGACCTTATATTTAAGTGAGTGTCGCGTCAGAACGAACCTTTACAACAAAAGTGTGAACTTTCCATTATATGCAGGTGTTGATGGAATGTTGCTACATATAAATGGAAAGTTCATATATATATATATCTCAGTTGATTCGACAACCCATAGCTTGTGGTTCCTATCAAGATTTCCTTGATAAGGGTTGCTGCAAGCAATAAAGTTATTGAACCAAGGGTTCCTATTGCTCAAGTTTTAGTCATCACTTCGAATGCTTGACGGTCACCACCATGGCTTGCTAATAGTTATATAATGACCACGGGTATGTTCCACCTGTCTTATGCACTTCCCGGTACTATCCTCATTCAATATTTATCCCCACTTGTTTTGTAACTAGAGTAGCATAACGGTTACCACTAGTGGAGCAGGAACTGTTTATCCTTCCGGAATATCTGGGTTAACTCCCGGTTTTTGTGGGGTTCGTGTTGTTTGATCTTTAGTTTTCTGTGTAGTGTTCAGTAGATCGTTGTTTGCACTTTTTTGGTCATTGTGTTGTCTACGTACATGTACACTATATATACAATGCAATACAAAAATAATCAAGATCGCGAATTTACATGTATATTTTCGCATGCATTGTATAATTTTTGATACAAACACTAAGATAATCCGTGTCATGCTAGTTTTTTAAATAACAACATGGATTTGAATCAGATTTACACATTAAAATAAAATTACCGGTAAATGAACATTGTTTATATTTCTACGGTCAGTCTCAATCTAGATATCAATACACAACAAATGTCTTTCAAATCTGTGTACATTGTTGTTGTTGTTCCCTTTCTAATCTCCTTTTGTCTCTCATACGATGAAGTATTAATCGTATTGTACCAATCTGGAAAAAAAAGAAGAAAACATTACTATATTGATCAAGTGGACGTCATCTTTCGGTTACGCCATAATTTTTTTTTATATTTGTTTGCATCGGGATGATTTTCAAAGCCTGCCAAGCAGGAAGGAGAAAACAATTTTTTTTGGAAAGAATTTAATTTTCATAATAATAAAAGTACAATAGCATCTGCATGGTCAATGAATGCCACTGAATACTAGGCTACTAGATAGGAAGGTAAAATATGTCTGTTTCGTGTGATAGCGCGCGATTCACGTGTTTTGTCTAGATAGGTTCGTCTTGTATACTGATTGGACTCAAGATGGTTTTATTATTTTGTCTAATATAAATATTTTTTTCACCGCACCCCCCCCCCTCAAACACAAGACAAAGCAACTTGGAAATATGCGCTGTGTTCCTTTGAATGCACATTTTCAAGACTAGATAGGGCTTAAGGCAGCCACAGAGTACTTTTATGCAGATATATGTGATCGCTCTTATTTTTAGTCAGAACTCAGAGGCGAACTTATTTTATATACTCGTTTAGCGAATATTGTTAGAATGTTAAACAATCTAGGTCTGGTCGTTTAATACTCACCATTAAAACATATTGTGTCTTTTAAAAACTCAATTTGCAGTTCACACGACAGTGTTTGGTTCCACGGTGCCATAAAACTTAATATAATTAGCTATGAAGCAATAATAGGTCAACGAAATTGTCCTTTTCATTTGTCACAAAAATAATCTGTGATAGCCTATAAAATACATCTTTACTTCATGCTAAGTAAGTTAGATTATTCACTCAATATTCACACAAAAAACAGGACAACTTCTATATTAAAAATGAATTGTGGACTTGGAGTACATTGATATCTCCCCCGATTTTACACTATAAACAACACCAGTCATGTTTATATAACAATTAACCTATTCAACCTATGCCAACATTTTTCTTACCTTTTTATACCTACTTTTTAAAATGGTGGCATAGGTTGAATAAACCATATTATATACGTTGCCATTAGTATGTTGATGGAGTGCTGGACTAACCTGAGAAGAAACCAACTAAATACACCACTCAATAGAATTAACAAAAACTTAAAATCTACCATCATCCTAGGTGGTGACTTCAACCTTGGCCACATAAACTGGAGTATACCATCCACTACTCCTGGAAAACCAGATATTAAATCACATGAACAACATAATGAATGATAATTCCTTAGAACAATTGGTAACCAACCCTACAAGAGTTGACCGAACACTTGATCTAATATTTACAAACTCGAGTGTCAATAAAGTTGAAACTATGCCTCCTATTGTAAATGCAGACCATGACATTGTTTATGCCGAATGTTCATTAACACTAAAAAGAAAGACGAAACCAACTAGAAAAGTCTATAAATATAATAAAGCAAACTGGGTCAACATGAAAAATGACATTATTAAAATCACAGAAAACATAACAACACAATATCAAACAGTTACATCTGACAATCTCTGTAAAATATTCAAAGAACAGCTTCTTAATTCCACGGAAACTAACATACCACACAGGAAAGAAAAAGCTCCCATGGGTTGATGATCACCTAAGACTAAAACTTAATAAAGCTAAACGCCTACACAGGAAAAGAAAGAACAGTGAAGCTCCGATGAAAAAATATAAACTATCCAACAAGACATGAGAAAAGCATATTGGGAATTCATAGAAAAAATTATCTTTAACATCCCCGATCAAGAACCAGATGAATGCAGAAAGAAACAACCAAAAAACCTCTTCAGCTACATCAAGAGTATGAAAAATGACAACACAGGAATTGCCGCTCTTAGAAAAGATGGCACTCTTATTATAGTCTAGTCAATTTAACCTCAAAACATGCTCAACCTGCAACTAATTGCAACACAAGGTTTTTTGAGTGCAAATTATAATATGGACTTGTATTAACAACATACTAAAAATATACATAAATATAATTTGCGGAAAAAAGGGTATTTTGGGGTGAAATATGTGTTTTTTTTAGCGATAATCACGTAAAACTGGAAAAGAAGAAGAACTTGGTTATTGGGGGATGAATTTTTATGATCTAAGGTTTATTGGGGTGCAAATTAGAATGTGGACTTGTATGAACAACATACTAAAATATAATTTGCGGAAAGGGCTATTTTTGGGGTGAAATAGTGTTTTTTTGGGTGAAAATCCTGAAAAACTGGAAATGAAGAATGAAAAAGAACTTGGTTATTGGTGGACGAATTTTTATA
Organism: Gigantidas platifrons; assembly: GCA_002080005.1. Taxonomy (NCBI): domain Eukaryota; kingdom Metazoa; phylum Mollusca; class Bivalvia; order Mytilida; family Modiolidae; genus Gigantidas; species Gigantidas platifrons. The sequence continues at coordinate 123,970 of MJUT01041155.1, read as the reverse complement.
ATCTAAGCTTTAATGGGTGCAAGTTAGAACATTGACTTGTATTAACAACATACTAAAAATCTATATATAAATATAATTTGCGGAAATGGGTATTTTGGGGTGAAATATTTGTTTTATAGTGAAAATCACGGAAAACTGGAAATTAGGAATAACTTGGTTATTGGTGGACGAATTTTATAATCTAAGCTTTATTGGGGTGCAAATTAGAATGTGGACTTGTATTAACAACATACTAAGAATATTATTTGCGGAAAGGGATATTTTAGGGTGAAATATATGGGGTTTTTTTGTGAAAATCACGGAAAACTGGAAATGAAGAAGTTGGTTATTGGTGGTCAAAGTTTTATAATCTATGCGTTTTTGATGAAAGGATATCTTGTTTTATATTTGTATTCCCTTTGTTTAGGTATCAACATAAAAAAAATCATTGAAGTAATCATATTTCAATAAAAAAAAATACTAACATTTTTGGTATTTTGTTATCTTTTTCGATAGAAGATAACAATATTTCTACACTGATCTAGAAAAATGTTCTCACTATTACTGTTCATTCATCATCTTGAAGGTCTGTGAGTGTAATTGGCCGTGCATTAGAATAATTAATACCTCTGCATCCCCCACATCTACCAGAGCAATTGAGACCATTTTTCCTGCAACCACATCTCTTGGTATCACAATCTCATTTGCAGTTACAGTTGATTATTTCCAACAGAAAATCTGGGGCAGGCTGCTGTGACATTTCAATTAGGAACAGGTTTTCCTTCCCGATTGCCCAACCCCATGCTGTTGGGTCCATATCTCTGATAGTCTTGTTCAACCAATACTGACACTGAAGATAAACGCGCAGAGTGAAATTGGGCAGCATTTGAAGTGGATGGAAGTGACTGAACCTGGATGCTAACTACACGACTGACGGACATTGTTTTTGATGTAAACTTCCTCCAACGACACAAATCAAGTCCTTCCAATGGAAGTCCACCATACAACGAGACAATGACCTCTTCTCCAGCCTTGATTATTGCTTGCTTTTACATATTGTCAGTCATGAAAACTTTTGCTTGCTCTTGAATTTTTTTAAGCGCAAGTTGTTTAACCTATTCCAAAAAAAACCTACTTGTTGTGTCACATCCAGTCATGGAATGAATAAAGGGGACAAGATAGCAAATCTCTTCACCAATTACTGATTTTGTGTTGGATATATCCCATATTTTGTGTGTTTTTGTAATAACATTTTTAACTGAAGTGAAATATATTACTTTCTTGTTTAGTTTGGCATGATGATATAACAAAACAAGCAAATCAGTGTCTTCTCCAAATACTACCACTTCTTTATGATCTGACTTAGTTACAGCCGTCTGTACTATCAATAAATCGTCATCATCTTCCGCCTGAATACCTGAAATTCCATTGGCATTAAATGTATCTTTAAGAAGAGCGGCAAAGCGTTGTTTGTTTCCCTTGTTTACTAAGAAAGTTTCTTCCTTCACCCGAAGAGGCATAAAATTTTAAATGATTTATATGAATCTTCGCAACAAAGTGAAAGGGAACTTATATGTACACCACTAAATGGATCCACTCCTAAATGAGATAGAAATTGTCACATGGAACCCCAAGTAGTACTGTACATAGTCACTGTTCCTTTAAATTTCATTCCGTCTATCATTTATAACCTATGAATTTAACACATATTTATGAATACATAAATTTAGACGGTGATTTGTGTTCCTCGTGGAATATATCAGTGATTCTTTTTTGTTTGTTCTTGAACTGTCCCCATATCTCCTTATTAAAAAGAATCGGAATCCTGAATTATGCAATACCTTTCCCATGTACGTGCATTTTACAAATAGGAAGAACACACTATATGCACATGTACGTACATTTTACATATATAAGAAGAAACCACCATGTACGTGCATTTTACAAATACATGTAGGAAGAACGCAAACCCTAAATGAAGATAATGAGGTATCATATATTAAACAACGTGTATCTTGAAATTGAAAACATTATAATTCCTCACCAAATTCAATTATGATTGATTCCTTAATGAAACGTGTTTCTGTAACTTATAAATGTTATGAAATGTACGAGCATCGGGGGAAAAGGGTGCAACTGCTCGTGTTTTGAGATCGATCAAGAAATGGACGCCATCCTATTAATTGTCCGCATTGCTTACGGAGTTTGCCGAATCGTCTTTAAATCAGTACAACAATGCACTTATTTCTTATTTTCTGTGAATCTGCATTTAGTCGACATTAATTACGGAACCATGCAAGTTTGCAGTTAATAAGCGACAAAATACAAATTATTCGTTTTTACCTGTCACTAGTAAGGTCAGTTGCATACGGAGAAAGCGAGGTCAAATTATTTGCTTGCAAGGAAATAATAAATCGATGGTAAGTTCCGTTCTCAAAAGGCCAAAAGTGGTACGATAAGCTGTTTAATATGAAATATTTACCTTTATTTCATCATTTTAAAGCTATTTACCAATTTCCAAAACATATAATTTTTTTTTCAAAATCGTAGCATAAGTTTTGAAATAATATCGATTGGAACCGGAAGCACCTCCGCACCGCCACCGCTCGAAAGGTGTTGTACGTGGTGCGTTAGCAGATGTTATCTGCAGCTTAATAACAATCGGTTACTTTTATCTCTTTGTAAAATTCTCCAGTTACGATTATCTTTTCAGTTATTTGTGCACACAGTTACGATTATCTTCCTTAAATTTCCGACGGCTATTTTCTTGGTAATGAGACCATATATGGTATCAAGAACACACACATACAACAAAATCGTACATATCAACCTTGCGGCTGAGTAATTCTTGACAACAACACGTTAGAATGGAGAAATTAGCAGAAAACGATTTTCCCTATTTTAACCCCCGCCATCTTGGGATCGTCGTAACTGAAGTTACCACGATCAGTTTAACACAAGTGATAATCTGTTCCCCCACTTATATCCGCTACTCAGTTGATATTTGTCAATGAAATTGTCTTCCTGGAATTTGAAACCTGACATTGTAACATGAAATACAGAGGCTGAGATCAAACAAAAATAGTGCTTCATTGTAACTATTCTCAGCCCTCATTGATGAATTTAGATTTAATATGGATAAAATATAAATATATAATGAAACAAATGTATACCATTTCATTTTTTTTTTTTTTGTAATCGATTTAATGTGATTTTATTTACCATTCTAGTATTTATTGTATATTATGATACTGTCTAAACATTTAAATGCTTGGTTATTTTTATCATTTGAATATGATCCGTGTTAGAGAGGTGCATCAATTCGTGCATCAGTACCCCACAACATGCCGTTCGTGACGCAAATAACCACAGCCACAAAAAAGATATCAGTGGATGAATCAATTGTGTAGGCCATCACTCCAATATAAAGGCTGAGAAATATGTCGAATCCAAGCTAAGAATAAATTTGGAGCAGGAAGATAGAATATGGTATCAATATCTGGAGAGGCTTCGAGATACCCATCTGCTTACAGCGAAGAAAATACAACAGACACTCGTGTTACTACGAACGAATACGAACAAACTATGTCTAAAACTGCACAAAATATTGGAAATAATTGTGCACTATTCATCGAGGAGAGGACATACGACAATTCACAACCGTACAAGGCACAGAACAGAGGACTATGTGACAAGTATCGTATTATGATGTCTACTTTTTTGGCTATTCTTGTGGTGCTATTGACAACTGTGGCCGTAGGAAGCATGATAATGTTAACATTGGGAGGACACATAGGATTAAAGTCGTCATTAAATAATACAAAGGAACCAGATTTTATTACATACCAACTGGCCGTGGATACAACCTTGAAAGATTCAAAGAATTTATTTTGGAAAGAAGGAGATGTTCCGGTGGACAATCGTGAAATATTCGTGAGAAGAAGTGGGATTTATGTTATTAACTTATCTCTTAGCGTGGTATCATACCCCATGCAATTAGAACCAGCAATAGTATGCATACATATCAACAGTGATGACAATGAAAGGTGTATTCGAGTTCACCTAAAAGAAGACAGTAAGATTCCAGTCAATATACAAGAAGTATGTAGTCTAGGTAGTTTAGACAAGTTTTGGGTTTCCATCTCAAATGTAAATATATTGTACAAAAATCCAAGTTTAAATACAGTTACAGTACTAAAATTGTAAATATATTTATCTTTGATGTTAAATATTAAAAGAATAAAAAGATTAAATATATATTTTTTCCATTGTGTATTACCAGTAAGTTGTGGAATCGAGTTAGGTAGGAATTATTGGTGTTTATCGTCACTTTTCAGCAATTTTTCAGCTACAACATGACTACCAGATTTATTGGTGTTGAACGCCACTTTCAATAATATTTCAGTTATATCGTGGCAGTCAGTTTTATTGGTGGAGGAAACTGGAGTGCCCTTAGAAAGCCACCGACCTGTCGCAAATCACCGACTAACTTTATCACATAATGTTGTATCGAGTACACATCGTGATGAACGGGATTCGAAATCACAACGTTAGTGGTGGTCGACACTGATTGCATATGTAGTTGTAAATCCATCCACCATACGATCGCAACCATGACGACTCCTCCTGATATTTGAGATGAGCATCGTATGCCAAGAATAAATATAACCTTATAGATGTTGTATATAAACTGTTAAATTGCAACCTGTTCCTTCATTTGTACGAGGCAGACTACATACAGGCTTCTCAAGAAAACGGAAAGAAGCTTGTCCAATCCTTTAATTTCAAGTTCCGCCATATAGATGATATTCTTTCACAAAATAATTCTATGTTTGGCGATTTTGTTGATCGCATATATATTCAATCGAGCTTGAAAGAAAAAATTCCACAGACACAGCTATGTCCGCTTAGTTTAGTTTATAATTATGTTATTTCGATGGGTTAATGCCACAACCAAGTAACTGGAAAATTGACATTTTTCACGAGATGGGTTTTTTATTCCATAGAATTTATGGAAGCAATTATTTGGTCGTAAATACATCTATATTATAAAATAAAGATTTGCCAGCATCACGCTGAAGCCTTAAAAACAGAAATAGTCAGATAAATAATTTATTGCATCATACACATTACAATTGGTTTTGACATTTCAAAATCAAATTTATTAATTGAAAATAATTTTGCCAAAACAACGTAACTGACAATACTTTGTTGTTGCATTCACATAATAGATTGAAAAAATTATCTTAAATGTGCATCAGGAATGTTACTAACAATAAGTCTTTGTGGCTTTCGTAAAAAAATGTTTAAAAAAATATCTTTATTGTGCATAAACCAATTAGCAGAAGATAATTGATTTTTGCATTTAGCAAATCAAATTTATTTTTAGATAACATTTTAGACACAACATCGTATCTCGAAATATCTTTTGGCATTTCAAAATAATTCATGATTTATACCAATAATAATGCCATGAAATGTTAAGAAGAGATCATTCATTTTGGCACCTGAAATAAACATTAGTTTTTAATGTTTCTTTTA
>MJUT01041155.1:61255-114348 GCA_002080005.1 Gigantidas platifrons | reverse complement strand
GCTACATGTTATGATAATATTTAACAGTTGTAAACACTTATCTGCAGATACACTGGTTGTGGCATTTTAATATTGAGTTATAAGATTATTTACGTTAATGCAACAAACAGTTATCCTCACTTACCATGTTTTGGCATAACAATATAACAATTATAATTTGGATTTTGTTTTGCAGATAAAGTGATCTCAAGATGCATTGTTATGGCATACCTTATTTTAATAAAGAATTTGTTTTCATTATGAATCAATAAATTATCTATTGATAAGTTATTGATGCATGTAAAAACTATATATGAAGTAGATACTTGATTGATGTTTTAGTAAATAAAAATACTTCTATTGTTCCTATTGCTCTATAAATTAGAGGGATTAAAGGTTATGGTATTACAAACACTACCGACACATATCTGAATTTTCAAAAAAATCCAGTTACTTGGTTGTGGCATTAACCCATCGATATGTGTATTGCCACATTATTGACAAGATGATGTAAGCGGTAATCAGCTAAAATTCTAAAGATATCTCCTGATATTTCAACCGTAGAATTGATACCGTGAAAAATACAGCATTTTCCAATGACCAACCAGAAATATTAAACTACATTAGAATGACATATTTTATTAAAACAAAAAATATGCGAAACGAGCTGTTAAAACATAAAAGTAATGACGTACCATCTGATACTAGCTGGTGACAAACATGAATTTAAGGTGACGGGTGAAATAATAGCAATCATGCCCGCTCGGTAACTAAATTTTCGATGATCAAGCAATGCAAGGATTAAATAAACCGACGGTTTAGTTTTATTAACTTGAGAAATGAAATAACCGTGTAATCAGAAATAGTAATTCGAAGAAGGAAATGACAAGCAATTGGCGAAAGAGAAAACAAGACATATATACAAACAATGGTCGACTCAATGTTACACATAGAAATACAGATCAAGTACCGCGGTGAGTTCGGATACTCCGGGAAGGTAGGAAGTTATCGTTCCACTTGGCGGCATCCATAATGTTACTTTAAACGACAAGAATATCATCTGTAATGGACACCGTGTTCAACACCAGCATACGTAAATAAATATAAACAAGGGCAACGCAAAGCGTGGCGTATCCTCTCGCCTAAAAAATGGACCCAGTGACCTTTGACCTATGACCTTGACAATCAATAGGGTTCCATATTGTCATAAGAACTAAGTATGTACCAAGTTTGGTCAAAATCCATTGAAGGATGTTGATTCTAGAGTGTTCACAAGGATTTTACGGAAGGACGGACGGTAGCGTTACTACTTCATTGGCGAGGGGATAATAACATCAATAAAACACGAGCACATAAAACAGACAGGTATGAAGACAGAGAGAATATCGTTTCACACAGAGATCATAGCGAACATTCTAATACTAACAATCAATTAATTCATTAACATAACAGACATGACGATAAAAACAACATGAACAGAACAATATCAACACCAGTTTGGCTATACTATGATAGATATTAACGACCACGTCAATTAGGTGGTTGTTACAGGTAACTATTAGATCAAGTGTTATAAGAAGCAATATTTCTACACGATTATTTATCATTTTAGCATTAATGGGTTTGTTCGAATGATAATTGAAATAGATGAAAACACGTGTCATGTGCCATATATATGTGTGAAAAGGATATCAATTTTCCTTCTGTTTCTACGATGTTACGATTATATTTTTTAAACTGTTCTGACAGGTTGATATTTAGAACAAAAAAGAAACAAAAGGATGGTACTAAATTATCAGGTAATTTTTCGCTGGAACTTTGTAGAGGTAATACTATGCTCATTGTGAACGGTCGTATCGGTAATAATCGTTTAGAATTTGGAAAATGAACTTCTAGAAATTCTAGTGTCGTTGACGATTTTATTTTTTCGCCGTGTTCTTTTTTCTCTTTTATTATTATTTTTTTTATATTAGGTTGTAGACGTCTCCGGTTTGTATCCTTACGTCAATCCCCCTTGATACAAGACTCCAATTGTGTTAAAAAGCCACAGGCAAAGATGTAATACAAAGTTTAGATCACACGATACATATTAGAGTTAAAAGTTTTTGACTTTCAGGGCAATCTTGATCAAGGAAAAAAAATAAATGGACTTTAGAATGAACTCATACATTCAACAAAAGAAAATATAGGAGAAAAAGTGAAAAGCAAAAAATACCACACACTCGGAACATTTCCAAAATCAAATATCAAAATCGTAGAAAGAGGCTAAATCGATATCTCTAACATACAAATACAAAGATAGCATTAATTCATTTGTTACAGAACTTTACGATCTTTAAATTGACAAGGGAAAAACAACCGTCGGCACTTATAAAAATAAACATAAAAAATGTAGATAGAAACCACCAAAGGGAGATAATCCCTGATTTAATTACGATTGTAGATTTGCCAGAAAATATTATCGGAGACACGTGCACATTAAAGTATTAAAGTGAAAAAAAACAAAAAAAACAAAAACAACATGAAATTCTTGAGGATTTGTTATTGACAACATATCATGTTATCGTTATCCTTGTTTGTTGTGTTTGTAAACACAGTCGGTATTGCGATGTGTTCCAACTGTGTTCCTGTTCTCGCTGACATGTTCTTCAATATGCCATGACGCAGACGTCAAGCAAAGGCTTCTAAAGGAGGAAAAAAAGGCTTCCCTGATCCTTTAATTTCAGCTATTGATATATAGATGACGTTCTTTCACTGGATAAATCAAAGTTTGATCGCATCTATCCAATTGAGTTTGAAAAAAGGATACCACAGACACAGCTTGTTGCGTTACATACAGGTACATTGACCTACAACTCGGAACTAACAGTATGGTGGATTGTGAAGAACATATGACGATATAGATGATATGAATGTTTCTATGAAGAACCTTCCATTTATTGTAGCACCATTCCATCACAGACTGACTGTCCTATCTCCGGATTTTAAAAGTGTAACATGACCGGTGTGACAAACGGAACTTGAATTGCTAACGCCTAGAGAACATTTGAGTTCACACCCGGATTTTAGTGAGCTTCGTATCGCTAATTGAAGTGAATGACGTTTAACACGTTTAACCCCGCCACATCTTAGTGCCTGTATCAAGCCAGGACGTGGATCTCTGACTCTATATCTCGTAGTCTGTTTTAGCGTTCAATTGTTTTAGGTTCAAGGTAGTGCGTTTACTTCATATTGAAGGAATTGGTGACTATCATCGTTTAAACTTTCTTTTCATATCGTAATGTAAATGTATTGGTTCTTGTCTATTGTTCGATCGTTAAAATTCTAGTTATCCAGCAGGTGTGATTGAAATTTGTTTACTAGTCACATTTCATGCATGTCCTATGCCAATATCTTGTGTTCCCAGTAGATTTTGTTATGCTTTTATTTAGAGTTATCTTTGATCATCAAAATTTAACACATTTTTGATAAAATCTGTCATTTGTTTTGATGAAAAGATGAGGACGAATACATTTGATATTTAATGTTCTAAACCTCCTTTTAAGTTTAAGATTAAAGACAGCAACGAGAATAAATAAATAAATTTATAAACAAAATTAATTAAAATCAGGGTAAAATGGTATAATTAACCAACCATGTATGAACGAATGACCATGTACGAGCTTTCATCAACATATCAAATCCATTAATATCTTGATTTTAAGCTTTTAATGTGGTCAATCGTAAATAAACATAATATATTATTTAGAACATTAATAGTCACACTAACAGAACATATAATATCTTTAGGCTTATTGAATATTCCGCGGTACTTTCTGGTCGAAAACATTCTTTGCACGGTCGTTAAATTTCAATGAGATAAATAATATCTACAATTTATTTTCACCTTCTTTCTTTTTTTGTGTGTGAAGTATTCCACCTATCAACACATTTTTCTTGTATTGTTTGGAGCATGTACATTGTTGTCAACCGCATCAATGGTGTAATGGTAAGAGTGCTCGCCTCGAGTGTGGTAAATCGTGGGTTCGAGCCCCGATCGGGTCAAACCAAAGACTATAAAATTGTTTCTGTTGCTTCTCCGCTAAGCACAGAGCATTAAGGAGAAAGAGCAAAGACTTGTTGGCTCGGAATCAGGCTGGGGCGACATGTTTATCCGAGACTGTTGGTTCAGTGAGCTAACACTATAGAAATCCAACTAAGCGTGTTGGTCTAGTACAAGGTGGACATCATCATCATCTCATTGAAAATTAACTTGTTCTCGCCATGATATAGCTGAAAAATTGCTGAGTTGGCGTTAAACAACAATCACTCACTCACTGTCAATTGTTGTCTAGAACACTCACTCGGATTATCGAATATTGATGAATACCAGCATCACCCTATGGGACTTATTTGATTTCGTGAGATTTCTCACATGTTAAAATAGTTGATGGTTATCGCTGTATGGTGTTTTTACTTTGCACAAAGACAAACAGAGAAATTAGAAAATCTAATTAAATCATGAATATTAGATTACTATGTAAACAACGCAAGGCCATTGAAGATTGGAACTAACCAACCGAACATGCTGAGCAGAGTGTTCTACTAGATAGATGTTGATTCTACCTGCCTATGGTTAACGGATTTCTGTTAATTTTGAAACGACCACATCGGTGGCGTAATGGTTGGCGTACTCGTCTCGAGTGCGGTAGATCGTGTGTTCGAGCCCCGGTCGGGTAAAACCAAAGACTATAAAATTGGTATTTGTTGCTTCTCTACTAGGCACGCAGCATTAAGGAGAAAGAGCAAAGACTTGTTTCTTCGGAATCAGAATAATGTGTCCGAGGGTGGTGACATGTTTACCCGCGGACTGTTGTTTCAGTGAGCTAGCACTATAAAAATCCAACTTAGCGTGTTGGTCTAGTACAAAGCGGACCTCAATATCATTTCATTGATAATTAACTTGTTGTCGCCGTGATATGGCTGAAACATTACTGAGTTGGCCTTAAACAACAATCACTCACTCACTTAATTTTGACAACTGATTGAATGCCATTATTAATTTTTAATCAACAGATTAGTTTATGACGATAACACTCTTTTTTTTTTATCTCCATCGACACATTGTATTTAAATTTTCAACCAAAATGTTATGTGTCATGATATTTTAGTAGCGCTTGATCAACATTGAACATTTCCACCCTCGCTCAGTTATAATTGCATAGGATTTAGTTTAAACATATTTCATTTGCATAAAAGTTGCAAATGGGTTTGGACACAAGTTATAGCAACATTAGTGAAGTCATTTCCCTTTTACAAAAATATAAACAAAAAATGATTACACATAATGGCGATAATTAAACAAATAAAGAGCCTGGGCCATTTTACCGCTGTTTCATTTCACTTGTCAAAATCGATTTCTTGTGTTATTTTTAAATCATCGGATGCTATTTAAAGAGATACAAACGTCATGAATTTTACCTGTGAAGAGGTATTCCCCCAGCTGTAAGGCCACAACTATTGTTGTCTTCGTTAAATAATTTTTCATATATTGTCTATTAACGACAGCAATTTTTACGCTATTTCTGAACAAGATTGGCATGTTTAGCTATCGTCATTAAGAAAAGAGAAACATAAGGCTCACATGGAAATATAATACATCATATAAGATCAGACATAAACAATATTTATTCTTCATATGCAAGTTTGAAATTATTCAAAATTCATGTCCTTACCAAATATATATATTTCGTGAACATTTGGTAATATCTAACGAATAACCCATGGTTCTGAATGAGAGACATGTGAATATTTGTAGACTGTGCTCATCAACAAAAAATCGTATGAAGTGAAGTTTAATTCCATGTGGGTTTTTTTTTTTTTTTTACAGATGATCAAACGGTGTGTACACTGTCATTTGTCCTGAATCAAAACGAATTATTTGTTAGGTTAAGTTTTGTTATGGAGCCGCAACCAAAAGGAATTTACAGCGTCACGACACGATATATTAGACCGACACAGGTACAATATATGCACCGGCCAACAACTGAAGTCATATATTCTTAGTATGGACAACACCGGACACCAACTGGTACAAGCAGACCTTGTTTAATAAATATAGACATTCTGTCCTTTTCAGGTATAGCTACAAACGGACCTTCAGTTGTTCTGCATATGGCACAAATTCTCGTATAGTTTTGCTAACAGTAACGATTAGAAGTGTAATACATGTAGAAGTTACACCTGAGGGTGGTGATTTATACTGATCATTTTTCGCCTTTTCTTTGATTTTTCCATTACCATAAAAAACTTGTCAACATTGATTACAAATAATTCCACTTTCAAGAACATAATTTCCTTGACTTTGAAAATATTCTATTTGTTTCTCAGTTATGTTCGTGGTTTGGCCTTTTTTTTTATGTTTATGGCATACACAACACTTGATTTTCATTGTTGCTGTAGTAATTACACGGACATATTTATGTTTTGGTCGACATTTTATGGAATAACTTACTGTTTATGTTTGTAAATTTTTGCAGAATGTAATTGTAAGCAAACTCACGGGAGGAAGTATGCTTTGATATACCTATAGGACCGGGCATAATACTATTAATATAGACAAGATAAATATAATTCATGCCAATTGGTGTATTTGCTTAGCTTTCATAAAGTCAAGTGCTCACCAATTATTTCATTTTGACCAAAAATAAAAAATTTGTAAGCAACAAAAATTACAGCTGTTGACAAGACTCGAACCCATAACAAAAACCACACAATTACATGACATCGACCCAACATGCTGATTGAGCTACCAAAATCATACTAATCGTGGCGAAATTATATATACATATAGCTCATAGGTAAGTGCCCTGTGCGGTTTTTTTTATAAAAAGTTGATTTTTCTATATCTAGGTAAAGGACCTTAACAACCAAACTCAATTTTTGTGGAGGGTTAAACGACATATAGACGATTATAAAAAACCATACTTCATGTTGGTTGTGGAGGTGCTTCATAGGGGATTCCCTGTTCCAAGTGCCTGAAATCCTTGGAAAATGTACAAATTACGATTTTGTTGGTTTTTCATGGTAGTTGTTCTCCATTTTAATGACCATAATATATGACAATTGTACGCAAAAATGTCGAACAGTATTTTTACTTCTTAAATTCATCATTTAATACCACGTAGTCAATATGTTTGAAATTGGCCCTCCTAGTGAAACAAAATAAGGGGAAAGTGGCCCATCCTCTTTTACAACATGATACATTGAGACGATAATAATAAAGTAAATATAAAGAAGAATAAGGTGAAATAATATGTTCAAAACAGTGAAATAAAGAAGAAGGGATTCAAACAAACAAAAAACAACATTGACTGGAGTGAGTATGTTAGTACATTAGTTAAAGCGCTGGGTGCTTCTAATAAAAGAATAAACAGCAGAAAAGATTTCAATGTTTTGATTAGGAGTCATTGCATAGGAGGGAAGCATAAATGTTACGGTTCACTGTCTCATTGGTTTGGTTTAAACATATTTATTTGTCATAAACAAGACTAAAGGGAAATAATTGGAAATAAGCTGAATGGCTTGCATGGGCTATCCTTGGTGAGAAAATTCTCAGCAGCTACAATTGGTGGATTGAAGTTTCAGTTAAAGATGGCAGTTTTATGTTTTATTTTTAACTTAACGAGAAATTTTTAAACACCTGTGTATGATGTTGAAATTTTTAAACCTAAATATATTTTACCTTTACCTTTTTAAAGGATCAGGCACAAATTACACAATTTAGGTTGCCGTCTCCGTTATTTACATGATATACATACATTGACATATACTGAAATAATCTACATTTAACATTATAACAATTGGTGACCGAGATAAAACAGACATGTAAACTTCAGCGAAATAAGTACATTTCGGGAACATCTTTTCATGATAGGAAGTATGAGAGAGGATATTAAGATAAGTTGTTTTTGATTGGTTAATTTTCTTCAAGTAGCTTTCGCTTTAAAAAGAAAATAAAAAGAAATTGAATGAGATAAAAGAAAAAAAAACAAAACAAAATAAAGAGAGGAGAAAAAAGAAACATGTTTGCAATCCTGATATAGTAATTTCAAAATTTAGTCAATGACGCGCCCCGTTTCTTTGATAAATCACTGAACTTGCTGGAAAACAGAGCTGTTAGTTTCATGACTTTCGCCTTCATCGCCATAAAGTAATATATTTAAAGGGATATTAAAGCTTGTTTTAACATATATTTTTTCAACTCTTGACGAAGGTTGTTTCTTTTCAATTTAATTGTAAAAACAATCCAAAAATACTTCGCACGCCCATATAATCCTTAATATCGTTAAAATATCACTTAAAAGGGTCGAAATGAATTTTTGTCTAGGAAGCAAAAAATTAAATCAATGGAAAAACCCAGAGAAAACCGCATGACATGAAAGAATTATCAACGAATTATTTCACTTTTACAAAGATTCATTGATAAAAACCGGGATAATTTATCATAAATATCATTTATTGAACCAATTGCAAGTTTTCATGAGATAAAAAAAAAATACCAAAATGAGCTTTAGTATCCCTTTAATACAAAAGGTATATTTATCAGTTCTATATTATTTTTCAACTTATTTCGTGCAGTAACATATTTTGTGCAGTATAAAAAATAATGTTCAGCAGTTTCAGGACCAACTCCACATGAACAAATTGGATTTTCTATCAAATTACTTCTGAAAAGATCTGACCTTAAAGAACTACATTTTTGGCGTAATCTAGCATGATGTATTTTCAATTTTCTATCTCATTCAACAATAAATATCAAAAAGCTGTGTTTTATCACATAGTTTATCGGGAAACTTGATGTAAGTATAAGTCATGGATTTAGGGCCATTTTTTTTAAGGAGGAAGGGCTATGTCCTCCCCCGAGCTAGAACATTTTTGTCATGCGAAGCAAACATCAGATATACATATAAAATCGGTATTGTTTTTAATTCTCACAAAATTTCTCGTCGAAACCTACGTTATGTTATGTTATGTTATTCGTTATTTTCCTGCATTTTTGGGGTCTATTTTTTGGCGGTATACATTTGGTTAAAGATAAATAGGCATGATTTGTCAGCCTCTTCTGTGTTTGTATATTTGCACTTGTTAGATGTTATGATAGTCAGTTTCTAATGTTGTATTTCAGAGAGTAAACCAGTAGTACTCATTAGGTAAGTTTCTTGTACGGATGAGCTTGTCCTAGCCCAATATGTACAACGAAAAATGAAAGAACGAAACATTTGTTGGAGTAAATCCGGTATACATTCCATGTGGGCTTCACACCAGATCGGAAAACAACGGCCAAGTCGGATTACAATTTAGAAGATATGACTGTGGCGTTAAAACACCGGTTGAAAATCTTATTTATCCTGAATAAAGGAGTTTAAATAACACTAAAATGTCCACACAACTATTTCCACAGGATTAGTACGCTCCACGTGTTCCATCTTTTACCGATCCACCAATTTCAAAACTTTCAAGGTAGGATCGAAATCAATTGTAAAGAGGATCTACATTTAATTAACGACTCATTGCGACTATCAATGGTAGCTGTTGGCATGCCCTGATGTGACCATCTATATCCCGTGAATACGAACCAGCTTTACCAAGATTTTCTTTAATCAATCCCAACCGAAGATGCCGATAAGTATAACCAAGCAGACTCTATGGAACAATACATGTTTAGCATTCAATGTTTGGCGCTGCGGTTTGGAAATAGTGAAAGAGAAACAATGCCTGTCTTTGTTCGATGTTTTCTTGTGCGTCTAAGAATGTTTTTGGATCCCTTAGTGCAACACTAAGGTGTTGCACTAAGGGATCCAAAAACATTCCAGGAGGCAATGCGATGTGGTAGACTATGACAGGAAGGACTACCTATAACTACTTATAGTGTGGGTGCTAATTTCTTGCCAGAGGAACTTAAATCATTGAAGAAGGACTTATAGTCATTAAACGATCCTTAATGTAATTGAAATAGCCAATGTGTTTGCAATGTCCAACAAACCAAAATAAGTGACATGCCAACTAGTGAAAAAATGGGGCATTTCACAAAACAATGATATCGGAAAAAAACGGACGAGCGCGATTCTGTACAATGTTAATATTGTGACAAATATTGCCACAATAAGTAATCTGCAGATCGAGCCATAAAACAAAACTAAATAAGCCGGATCGCGTCCAATAGACGTATACGTTGTTCGGAGATCGTTAAAAGCAGTGATATTAGCAAATACATCCTACCGACTGTACATTTGTAAGAACATTACATTCATATTAAGGAAAGATCTTTGAACTGTAATGTATTATGTGACTCATGAGTAGACATTAATGTTCTCCACGAACAATGTTACTTGTAAAAAGCTTAAATCTGACAAGAAATGTATAGCATGATGTTGGTAATGAGCATTTTTCCTATGATATATGTATCTGTTTATAATGTTATATGAAACATTATCTTATTTCCAATTTATATCCTTGCTTGCCCATGGTCGGTGGTTCTCTCCGGGTACTCCTGCTTCCTCCACTAAAACTGGTCGTCATGATATAGCTGAAATATTCCTGAAAGTGGCGTTAAATACCAAAATTCAAATTCAATTTATATCCAAAAGTTCACCCGGATGTTGAGGTGTTTGTGTTGATTGTCTCTAGTTTCTGTGTAGTTCTTTGTGGATCATTGCTTGTCCTTTTGTCCTTCGTGTTTTAACCATTGCATCGTCTGTCCTTCTTCAATTGATGGTTTATGATAACCCCTTTGATATCTACATGAACAAATCTTTCTTGTTTTCAGCTTAGAAAAGACATTTTTATACCAGCAAAAAGTAAAGTTGTTGTTTTTGCAAAAATCAAAGATAATTCACTTCTAAATGAAATAATTAGTTGAACTCCAGCCTCGTCAAAGTTGTTAATTAGTCAGGGTTAATTAGACAGCTAAATCACTAAGTATAGTTGTAAAGAATCGAGTTATGTTTGGCTTAGGAAATGTCACTAATCATAGAAGTCATTTTCATGTACATAACGAGTGTAATTAAGGAAAAATTGTGTGCATCAGTAAACGTGATAAACTGGTAAATTTAGATAATTATTTTGCTAAAAGTACACAGTAAGTATGTTATTAATGTTAGGAAGAATACCGATAAACAGTTTTCCGTAATTACAACTGTTTTATAGAGATGTATTGCAAATTCAGATCCACACTTCATCAGCTTACCAAAAATGGAATACACATTTTGTGCACAGGCAATCGTTTTAAGTGAACCACAAGATGTTCAACCGTTTCGATTTTTCAAAAATATTTGACAAAACAACTTCAATAAAAAGTAGATATTCTTATAAGATATTGATAGAATTCATCACCGTTAATCCTTTTAACCTTTTTCTTTCTCTCAAATCTTTACTATTCTTACTCTCCTTCCTTCTTACAAATTCTGGTATAAACGTCTAAATATCAGTAATATTTGAAACTATGTTCATTTTGCATGCCTATTATTGTTGTAAAATTGTATGTAGGAGAAGACCTCGTAAGTACGTTGTACTTGTGTCCTATCCAATTTGTTATTTTGTGACAAATAAAATACGTTTAAACTAAAACCATTAACTGGTTGGCTAGCACATTTTCCCTGGGTATATTCCACTGCCACATAATAATTAAGATTAACTTCAAGAAAAGATTATGGTTTATTGCGTCTTGTAAGGTATATAATTACGATATAATACACAAGAGTAAGACATCAATTTAAAATTTCGGTAAGTAATTAAAAACGCCATTTCCCATGATCACCGTGGTAATTATGGTACATTGTAGTAATCTGAAAACAAATTCATGCGTGTTTTCTTGCAGACACGTACTATAAGCATATGTTGCAAATAGTTCAAAAAGCTTAATTACGTAAAAAGTCGAAAGAATTAAAATCTTGACAAAATAGAAAATTATGATTATAGTTAGTGTTACGGTGTTGAACGCCTATTTCAACAATATTTCCCTTTTATCGTGGCGGTCAGTTTTCTTGGTGCAGGAAACCGGAGAAGACCTCCAATCTGTCGATGACAAACTTTATCACATAATACCGTATCGAGTACTGAAAATGAGAAATTAATTATATAACCTATATCATTATAATATTATGTACAATTTAAATTCATTGTCAATAAAAATGACGACCATTGATGAAATTATCATTTTCTCTTTATTTCAAAGATAAGTATACTCTAACAATAATAAAAATAGATATAGTGAAACCTGTTTAAACCGAACCCTCAATAAACCTGAATCCTATATAAACCGAACTTTATATCAAGTCCCACTTTATGAAATCTGTTTTATTTAACCACTGAAAAACAGAACACGTGTCTATTCCGAATAAAAAAAAGTTGGTCCCAATGAAGTTTATTTTAAACAGGTATCACTGTATATGTAATTAAAATAAAATCTGTTTTTACTTATCAAATTCTTTCATCGGGATTTGAAAGCAAGCTATCTAATAATGGTAAGAAAATAAGTTTTTTTGTTTAATGTTCTTGTAGATTGGATGGTGTTCAAATCCTATCCCCAGAGTAATACACTTGTCCATGTACACATCAATAGTTCTTATTTCCCATTATTTGTCTAATTAAATGGATAATTTGAATAAGCTTGAACATTACATTTATATCACTTGATGCTCTGATGTACATTAATTTTAATGGATGAAGTTTGTACACAATATTTCTAAGGAACATGGATTTGAGTTTTATATCTTATTTCCCTGGGTGAATTCTATTTTGCATTTTATCATTATGAGTGCTTTCACTGTTTTACGTTATCAATTTTTGCAACTTTTTCCCGTCAAGCATGTTTTGTATAGCTACTAAGAACGTATATAACAACCTTAGTTTTTTTTTTTTTTTTATTTATTTTATTTTTTTTATTTTTTTTATTTTTTTATTATTATTATTTATTTTTTTTGTATCTGGGAGAAGAATTTATATAAGTGATGCGTCACTTGTTTTCTGATCCCTATGTATGTACTATTATTATAACTAATGCAATTTATTCAATAAATATTGTTTACACTAACCTTAGTGGACACGACACGTTTCTAGAGTAATCTTCATCGGGTACCCTCAAAATAGAAAGATTGGAAAGCAGAATACTATAGAGTTTAAACATTACAAATATGATACATACAAACCTTAAAAAGTCTTTTATATATAAAGGCTATGATTCAACAACTATATTTGATTCCGTGAGGCATGTATATTTTCCTAAACATATAGACAATCTGTTCGTCCAATTGGTAGGTCTAACTGCCAATTAAATTAGTGCATTAATATTTCATCCCATATTATATCACTATTATATGTTCAATATTTTATTCCAATTTATTATTTACTTGTATTTATTCTGATCTCCCACGACGACCATTTATTTCTTTAGATGATTGATTTTTGGTGTTTAACGCCACTTTCAGCAATATTTCAGCTATATCATGGTGACCAGTTTTAGTGGTGGACGAAGCCGGAGTACCCGAAGAGAGGTCTATAATCGTTGTGTTGGTATTGTAGGGAATTGTTAGCCACCACAGTTTAAACTTTATTTGCATATACACTATTTCACAGATTATTTCTCAGCAATCGGCGGAAATAGCCGTGAGTGGTTTGACTGGCTGATCAACATATCAAATGATTTTATAATACGTTAAATTTAATGACCCTGGATAAAAACCCCTCTACAAAATAGCATACAATCTTCATTTAAAAACTTCAATAATTACATATTAATTTAGACAGATTAACACGGTCCTGGATATTGGGGCCCACCTGATCCTAAATTAAAAACAAATTAGTGATGTTTTGTCTTGGGCCCGACTCCTTTCTAGAAACAACCAAAACATACCCACAGTCAGTCAATAAATGTAACCCTGCTCCTTCGGAAAATCTATACCAGACTCTGATAATAGTAAGTTCTCAACTAAGACATAATCCAAAGCCGTCAATGATATACTAATACTGCAGTACAGTATATAGGTCACTAAATACGGACAACAAATCCTTTAGGTAGATCTATATCTGGCATATGTTTTGTATCTTTAATGGACAGCTAATTTACGAACATTAGAAGACCATTGACCATTGATTTTATACCCTCAGAGAATAGGATATAATGTCGTCGTAGCTTAATATAACGTCTATAAAAGGGTAGTCTGATGACCCCAAATCAAATATACAAACAAGAGATGGAAGTAAGTAATTGAACATATTACGAGGATGCTAAATTCGATACACTTAAATGCCAACTAGTAATTAGTAACAATAAATAAGTAGTGGTAGCTGATGGATCTTTTGCAAAGTGCAATTTGTGGACACTATTAATCCTCGTCCCTGTCAGATGTGGCAATCGAATTGTGATCCACATCCCCATCATAGCCACTGATTTACCAGATTTTTTATTCGTACATCTGTTGTAAATAATAGCACAGCGAACCGGATACCACAGTAACTATCGTGATAAAATGAATGTAATATAAATGAGGGGTCTTTGATTAATAGTACATGTATATAATTGTAGGCATAAAAATGAAAGCACACTATCTACATGTAGCATTCATTTCTGTGTATATTATGTGGGAAACAATTGCATTACCGCATCATGTCTAAGAGGGGGGTTTGGGCCAAGAAAACTGGTTTAGCCCGGCCATTTTGTATGCAAGTGCCTGTAATGAAAGTGAGAGGTTCTGTATGTGTTTGGTAGGGATATAGATTGTGCCTCTTTCTATATTGTTTTTGTATTATTGAACTGTTCCGACTGTGTTGTGATTTTGTTTTTGTATTATTGAACTGTGTTGTGATTTTGTTGTTGTATTATTGAACTGTTCCGACTGTGTTGTGATTTTGTTTTTGTATTATTGAACTGTTCCGACTGTGTTGTGATTTTGTTTTTGTATTATTGAACTATTCTGACTGTGTTGTGATTTTGTTTTTGTATTATTGAACTGTCTCGACTGTGTTATGATTTTGTTTTTGTATTATTGAACTGTCTTGACTGTGTTGTGATTTTGTTTTTGTATTATTGAACTGTCTCGACTGTGTTGTGATTTTGTTTTTGTATTATTGAACTGTGTTTTGATTTTGCTTTAGTATTATTGAACTGTTCCGACTGTGTTGTGATTTTGTTTTTGTATTATTGAACTGTTCCGACTGTGTTGTGATTTGTTTTTGTATTATTGAACTGTTCCGACTGTGTTGTGATTTTGTTTTTGTATTATTGAACTGTCTCGACTGTGTTATGATTTTGTATTGTATTATTGAACTGTCTCGACTGTGTTGTGATTTTGTTTTGTATTATTGAACTGTGTTTTGATTTTGCTTTTGTATTATTAAATTGTTCCGACTGTGTTGTGATTAATTTGTTTTTGTATTATTGAACTGTTCCGACTGTGTTGTGATTTTATTGTTGTATTATTGAACTGTTCCGACTGTGTTGTGATTTTGTTTTTGTATTATTGAACTGTTCCGACTGTGTTGTGATTTTGTTTTTGTATTATTGAACTGTTCCGACTGTGTTGTGATTTTGTTTTTGTATTATTGAACTGTTCCGACTGTGTTGTGATTTTGTTTGTGTATTATTGAACTGTTCCGACTGTGTTGTGATTTTGTTTTTGTATTATTGAACTGTCTCGACTGTGTTATGATTTTGTTTTTGTATTGAACTGTCTCGACTGTGTTGTGATTTTGTTTTTGTATTATTGAACTGTCTCGACTGTGTTGTGATTTTGTTTTTGTATTATTGAACTCTCTCGACTGTGTCGTGATTTTGTTTTTGTATTATTGAACTGTGTTTTGATTTTGCTTTTGTATTATTGAACTGTTCCGACTGTGTTGTGATTTTGTTTTTGTATTATTGAACTGTTCCGACTGTGTTGCGATTTTGTTTTTGTATTATTGAACTGTTCCGACTGTGTTGTGATTTTGTTTTTGTATTATTGAACTGTCTCGACTGTGTCGTGATTTTGTTTTTGTATTATTGAACTGTGTTTTGATTTTGCTTTTGTATTATTGAACTGTTCCGACTGTGTTGTGATTTTGCTTTTGTATTATTGAACTGTTCCGACTGTGTTGTGATTTTGTTTTTGTATTATTGAATTGTCTCGACTTTGTTGTGATTTTGTGTTGGTATTATTGAACTGTTCCGACTGTGTTGTGATTTTGCTTTTGTATTATTGAACTGTTCCGACTGTGTTGTGATTTTGTTGTTGTATTATTGAACCGTTCCGACTGTGTTGTGATTTTGTTTTGTATTATTGAACTGTATTGTGATTTTGTTTTTGTATTATTGAACCGTTCCGGCTGTGTTGTGATTTTGTTGTTGTATTATTGAACTGTTCCGACTGTGTTGTGATTTTGTTGTTGTATTATTGAACCGTTCCGACTGTGTTGTGATTTTGTTTTTGTATTTCATTTTATGGTAAACGTACATGATGGATCATGGTATTAACGATAGGACAATGTTGTTGTGTCCGTAAGATCATTCCCCAGCCAACATTAAATAAAGAAAATATGTGGAAAGATCTTGAGGCTTAAATCACCCTGAAAAGATTAGTCCATTCTTGATTCCAATGTCATGTACACATCTTATATTATCTTCCATTTAACACTACAATCCCTTTAATATGTGCTATGCATGTCCTATCTTATTTATAGGCTTTTGTAATGGCTATTCATGTGAAGACGACTTGATCCACCATAAGCATGTTATGCCAAGCCATGACATGCAACGACTTGAGGTTATTTGAAAGAAGATATTTATGCAAATCTGTATCAACATACAACCACAAGTAAATGACCGTTCATCAATTTTGTATAACCTCATTCTTCAAAACGTCAAGGGAATAAAGCATAAGTTAAACGACGGGTGTCAAATATGGAGCAGGACCAGTTCCCCCTTCCGTAGAATCACAGTTTAGCCCCGTTTTTAGTGGGGCTCGTGTTTTTAATGGGGCTCGTGTTTTAATGGGGTTCGTGTTTTTAGTGGGGTTCGTGTTTTTAATGGGGCTCGTGTTTTTAATGGGGTTCGTGTTTTTAATGGGGTTCGTGTTTTTAGTGGGGTTCGTGTTTTTAGTGGTGTTCGTGTTTTTAGTGGGGTTCGTGTTTTTAATGGGGCTCGTGTTTTAATGGGGTTCGTGTTTTTAGTGGGGTTCGTGTTTTAGTGGGGTTCGTGTTTTAGTGTGGTTCGTGATTTTAGTGTGGTTCGTGTTTTTAGTGGTGTTCGTGTTTCTCGATCTTTAGTTTTCTGTGTTAAGTTAAAAGACCGTTTTTTTCCCTTTTTGTCCTTTTTATTTTAGCCATTGTGTTGTATGTCCTTCTTCGGTGTATAGCTTCTTATTACCTCTTTGTTATCGTTAAACTTTTCTTAAGCAACTTTAACCGTCTTTTCCGGAAATATAATAGATGGAATTGCTGCATCAACGCATTTTTGTTAATGATGTTATGTGTAAAATGAATTACATTTCGGAATGTGTTGCTGGGCTCAAAACCCACAAATCTGTTCAGCGCATCTCCTGGTGGTGGATAGGGCATGCTCTCATGATAGGGAATGGTATGTTGTAATACGGAATGAATTTGCATTTTGGTGTTTAACGCCACTTTCAGCAATATTTCAGCTATATCATGGCGACCAGTGTTAGTGGTGGAGGAAGCCGGAGTACCCTGAGAGAACCACGATCCTGGGCAAGCAACTGGCAAACTCTATCACTTGCAGCTGCGACTCGAGTGCACCCTTTTTGTAATTTACAAAGCTGGGCGCAAACCCACACCGTATTGGTGATAGGCTTGCATGAGTTGCTAGATCCAACGACCTAACCCATTGAGCCACCCGGGTCCGTGTTGTAATACGGAACACATGGTCACAATTGATTATGTGTTTCCAGGGTGTCGCTCTCTCTTTACGTTACAAACCTCTGTTGCATACTTCCGAGAATAACCGAACTCTCCATGCTGTTCCAGTGGCAGGAAAAGGCTGCTGTCTCGATTGACCCATCCCTTCCTCATTTCTATATAGTTTTAAAATAGTGTTGAATTTGTTCTCGGCCTTAATATAGCTGTAACACCGGACGCTTAGCAATACTCTATCAATCAATCAATCCGAACATCTTAAATAGAATACGACGATATACCCGAAACATTAAAAGCATGTAAAGTTTTATTGAATTTGATAACGCCAAGACAGCCACACTTGTTGCTGGTTCATAAAAGTAATGGTACAGCATATTTTTCTCCAAATATGAATGGTCTGTCATGGATGTAAAAATCACAACTTTGAAATAATATGAAGATATACTTTCATTGGGTCGAAAATAACATGGATTGGTCTCATCAAAAGGCAATAATTGTAAAATAATGATCATGTAGCAGGCCAGGAAAGATAAGTGCGCGGTCATGTGATTTGCATGTTAGAGGTATAAAGTTTGCCGTTTTCTATGACTTTTCTGTTAGATTCTGGAACTGTTCCGACAGTGTGGTATTTTTTGTTTTTTCAGTTAGATTTTGGAACTGTTCCGACAGTGTGGTATTTTTTGTTTTTTCTGTTAGATTCTGGAACTGTTCCGACAGTGTGGTATTTTTTGTTTTTTCTGTTAGATTTTGGAACTGTTCCGACAGTGTGGTATTTTTTGTTTTTTCTGTTAGATTTTGGAACTGTTACGACAGTGTGGTATTTTTTGTTTTTTCTGTTAGATTCTGGAACTGTTCCGACAGTGTGGTATTTTTTGTTTTTCTGTTAGATTTTGGAACTGTTCCGACAGTGTGGTATTTTTTGTTTTTCTGTTAGATTTTGGAACTGTTCCGACAGTGTGGTATTTTATGTCTTTCATTTTATTGATATTTAGTGAGTTAGCGTTGTGGTATTTAACACCACTTCAACAATATATCTGTTATATCGTGGTGGTCTGTTTTATTGGTGGAGAAAACAACCGACCTGCCGCGAGTAACGGACAAACTTTATCACATGATGTTGTATCGAGTACATCCCATCCAGACGGGGTGCACTCGATACAGAAAAATCATAGAAAGAGGAACATTTGATACACCTAACATGTAAGAAAAATGAATACGTTCTTAGTTGATCTTCTTTTCAATGGTATGTTAGAAGATATCCAAAATAGATTTTCTAATTACGATTTACAGTTGCTATGGTAATGTATGTACAATGATTTCATTTTTATAATATTGAAATCATTATTTCCGGCTGGAACTATATGATAATACAAGAATGTTTTTTTATTTCAAATCCAAGTTCCATGAGGAAACAAAATCTTTACAAGGATCATGCATTTTTATACAAGAATATTTTTAATTTTCAAATCAAACCCCACGAGGAAACAAAATCTTTATAAGGATCATGCATTCTTATGAAATACAGTCTATAGAAAGTTCATGTTAGATGGAAAGCCCTTGCCAGGCACTTTTATTATTTTATGTTTTTTCTATCAAAATCAAACATAGTTATACAGTGCATATTTCAGGTCAAAATTATTCCATGTTTTTGTTAATAATTGTATTGACTTGCATTAAAGGTTAAAATAAAATATTGGAAAATATTTAGCTTCTTAGCATTTTATTCTACTTTAAAAAAAATGTTCAATGGAAATAATCAGTACAAAATATAGTAAAATTGTTGTTTCAAATACAGCATCATATTATATCAAGATCAATGGATAGCTATTTTAATTGTAGCTATGGTTTGAGAGGAATACTCGGTGTCACTTTTAGTGCAGGAAGTGTTTACCTTTCCCAAAGACATGGTTTCACCTCCGTAAATGTTGTGAGTTCTAGTCCTGCCCATGGCAAGGCGTTCTCTATACAGCATCATGTGATAAAAGTTTGTCATTGACTTGCAGCAGGTGAGTGGTTTTTTCCGGGAACTCCAGTTTTCTCCAGCAATAAAACTGACAACCACTATATAACTGAGATATTGTTGAAAGTGGTGATAAACACCATAACTCTAACCTCTTCAAGGTGTGATCTGATTATCCCTTTAATATCTTCTATGTTTTCTTACAATAAAAGTTGTAACAAATGAACCTGGACATGGTCGGTATTTACAATCACAAATCATAGTTCTGTTGAGTGTTTTCACAAGATACATGTGATTATTAAGCATTTCAGTTAATACTCGTAATTACTGATGCATTAGATACACTCGTTAATAATGAATAACTTCATCCTTTTGAAAGACTATAGTATAAATATTACTGGAAATATAGGAATACACACGAAGATATCTAAGTTAGTAGGCACAAGACGTTTCTGAAATAACAACATCAAGTACATGTAAGTACATTAGAACATGTCGTTTAGGAGATAGCTGTAAAACATTTAAGAAATTCGTCGTTGTGCATCAATATGCTTACTTCCTTGTTTACGTCTGTTGCACTTTGGTGGTGAATAGGCCACGGACGACAGTCCTCCACCTTCTTCTGTTTTGTGCCATACGTTCCAGATATTGCAATCTATAACCCTCTATCTCCATCTCAGCAATACAGTCTCTCATCCGGGTATTTCTTGGTCTTCCTCTTCCACGCTTTCCCCGAGGATTCCACTGTAGGGCTTGCCTAGTGATGTTGTGTTTCGGCTTCCTCAGCGTGTGCCCTGTCCACCTCCATTTTCTCCTTTTCAACTGGCATCAATATATATCGTAGTTACTGCATAGATATTAAAAAATCAATTGATGGGGAAATTATGCTCCTGATTGGCTTACAGTAAAGGAATTACGTAATTTGTATGTATATCAAACTCTTCCTTTATATCCGTCCGTTCGTTTGTAAAATCCATAACGATCGCCTGTCTCTACGAAACAGGAGACGACTTTTTCCTGCATCACCTAATTATATAAGCCAGAATAGCAGACGACTACACAGTCACAGCTTGCTCTGCATATATAGGAAACAGAAAATCAATATCTCTCTACTTTACACGTACATATATATGCATTTATTTCAATTATGATATATGCGTTAATACTATCAGAACTTTAAGATACTAAAATGGCATCAGTCTGGAAATGTCGAATATGACTATTGACGTACATTAGGGGGCTTGTAAGTTGTAATATGTCCATCTGTCCATCAGGAGCGGCACATCTGACCTTTCAGGACTTGTAAATAAAACATTGGGTAACCTCCGAAGAAAAATATATGCATTTATATAAGAACGTATATATTAACAATGGCATCAGTCTGGAAGGTTCAGCTTTTGCTATAAACGGACAGACGGGCCTGTAATAGATCCCATTTAACATGTGCAGTTGTGATTCAAGCCCGCCATATCCGGCCTGTCCGTCCAAATCGTCATATATGACCTTTCTGTCCTTCAAGAGCGCATATGCGACCATTCTGTCTGTCAAGAGAGTCATCTGCGACCTTTTCGGACTGGTAAGGTAAAACATTGACTAACTTCCTGAAGAAAAATCGATCTAGCGTTGCTGTCAAGAACTAATGTTCATTCGTATAGAATATCTGTATTTGCGTGACATTTAAATATCACCATGTCTTACAGAAGAAATATATTAATGCATTTGTCAATTCAATACTTACTTTCTCTGTAAAACCTTAAATAGATTGTAATTAAAATATATGTCAAACTGAAGAAAGGTGCGAAGCGTAATTGATATACATGTGATTGGTTGATTAAAGTACAGCGGCAAATCTTCATGCATATTCATAATTAGAACAATAAAAAAAATGTAGATATGTTATTTAATAACCCCAGGTATGCTTAATATAAACAAGTGTATCATTATTGATACTCCCACGTTGTATATTAGTATTTTACCGTCGTCAATCTATACCATAATTGTCAGAATTACTCATCACGAAAAAAAAAAAACAAAAAAAACAAAAAAAACGCCTCCTTTAGGAAAAAATGTCCAATGTTGCTATAGTGATATGTTGTCTTCTTGTCCATATGAAATCTATGTTTCACCATATTGGTTTTGATAGACAATCCAAGAACCTACCTGTACAGTAATATGCACATAGCAATGTATCCTACTCTGAATACATTGCCACATGTGGAGCAGGAATTTTTAAGTTTTATTGGGGAACGTGTTCCTCGATCTTTAGTTCTCTGTGTAATGCTTTGTAGATCGCTGTTTGTCCTTTTGTCCTTTTGTCATTTTCTTTTGACCATTGGATTGTCTGTCCTTCTTCGATTTTTGGCATCTTCAAACCTTTCTTAAGCTAAATGACGAGCCCTTTTACATCAGAAAAGTTTTAATATGCAAAGAGGTAATCAGACGCTACAATCTGTAAGACCGACAATACAAAGTCAAAACGAAAACGGAGAAACAATGACACACAACACACCTCGTAGAAACTAAAGATTGGGCAGCACAAACTCAGCAAAAACAAGGGTGAACTCATGTTCTCTTGGGTGTTAAGTAGCAACCCACGCTACAAACCCCGTAATAAATCAAGCAACACAAACCGCACAAACACAAGGGTGAACTCATGTTTTGTGGACTGTTGCGCAGCATCCGTCGTGTTACTCTTGTTTGCTACAAACCCGGTTAGAAATCATGAAGGAGGACAAAACGGGTTTCTTATTACGACAAACAGAACATGTCCGTGGTCATTTGTGACACAGATATGACGTCAGCGTTAACCAATTCATTGGCTGTGATAGTAAAACGTTCGTAGTGATGACCTCGGCATAATCAATACACACTCATTGGTACAGTAGTTTTCTTGTTAGTAACAATCCTCTTTCGAAGAAATCAAGTTATGAACCACAAGCTCTGGAATGTCGTATACATTGAAAGATAATACTTCATATATAGGTCCTGCTGGAATGTTGCTACAAATAAGTATACAGTTTACAATAAGAATATAACACTTCTTTCTTGTATTAAAGGAAATCATGTTTATAAGAATATGTTTTGATACGATAACGTCAAATACTTGAAATTATTTATAACTAGAATTTCACGTAGTTCTAATTTAAAAAAAAACAATTCTAAAATTAGTATATGAAATCTTCTGACTAGAAATATTGGACTTAAAAGGTATCATTAACTACAATAATAAGACAAGCAGAGAAAACAAATGTTATGGATCAAATAGCAATACTTTATTCAATAAGCGGTCACATATGTGCGTTAGATTTATTCAATAAGCGGTCATATACGTGCGTTAGATTTATTCAATAAGCGGTCATATACGTGCGTTAGTGGTATTGATTTTGTCTTTTTATACGATTTTGCTATTATATTTTCGAACTTTTCCGACAGTTAGGTTGTTTTTTTTCCTCCATGTTATCTATTAAATAATGTTTTGGTTGTTTTTTTTTCTCCATGTTATCTATTAAATAATGTTTTGGTTGTTTTTTTCCTCCATGTTATCTATTAAATAATGTTATACTGATGTATTATCCACAACAATGTGCAAAATTATATTCCTTTTGTTGGTTGAAATTACAGTCTTTTAAAACATCCATTACAATATTATTAAAATTCTAACACCTTTCTTGATAATTTAATTTCAATTTCGACTATGTAATAAGCTCCACTTCAACGTACACACGACTGCTTCCATGTGTGTGGTTTGTTTGAATTTTCGTTTTACTTTATTAAGTTTTAATGTTTATTTTTCATGACATTGATTTAATCAGAGTGTCATATACCAAGTACAAAAGTACTGATTCAGGGGCGGATTCAAAGGGGGGGGGGCGCCTAAAATTGGAAAAAATATGATTTTTTAGCGTAAAATCGTGATTTTTCACACGAAATACCCAACAAAATTTCGCGACACGCTCCGCTCGGCGAGATTTTTTTAAGTGCATCCCCCACTAACTTGAAATCCTGGATCCGCCCCTGTGATTGATTGATTTGATTGATTGGTGTTTTTAACGCCAACTTTAGTAGTAGTTCAGTTATATCGTGAGGGGGCCAAATTACTACTTTATTTATAACAAAGTGTGATAAAACAGAACTTGACCTATTCATAATTTTATATTCAGCAAATTTGAAATAATGTCATTTCATTGGTAAATAGAATCAAATAGGAATCGTAGTTACATCATACTTCCTTGTCTATTTATAGCTACAATTCGGCCAATCGAATTCTACAAATTCCACTTCTCATTGTAAACAAAATAATCAAGTCATGTACTGGCTACAATAGGGTTGACGATTTATTCAAGCGTTCAAATTATTTCTGGTATTTAATACAGTGTAATGATAAATTTGAGAGGACAATTTTTACGAATAAATGGAATATCAAAAACAAAAATAACAGCAATATAGATTATTTTACGAAAAGGGTGTAATAGCATACTCAACAGAAAACACAGCAAAATCAATATGGCTTATTAGTTATAATTCTATTCTCCATTTTAGTGTATTTTTATTAGTTTATCTTTACATATATTTGCATTCGTCGCAATCAAGACACCAACGCAAAGACCTCCTTCTTTCGCTTTGTTAACAAACCAGCGAGTTATCCATTCAGTATAATCTCATTAGCACATGCGCCGGTGAATGTGACCGAAATTTCCATTGGCAGCATAAATTGTAACCCGAATAATGCCGATAGAAGGCGCAGTATTATTCGAGTTACATAAATTGTGTGCGACATTTTCCGCAAGCGTAAATATAAATTACCGTCTTCCAGTCACAGTATACTACCGTATTTGTACTCTTAGACATGTCAGAAGCGAAATAAATCATGGAAGCCAGAATGTGTTTTGAGTTTTAACATGGATTGGCGGATATTAGTAAATGTTATCCCTCGCTTCTGGCTCGGGATAAAATACTAATATCCCCCAATCCATGTTAAAATTCCCAACACATTCTGGCTTCCATGATTTATTTCTTAATTCAATCTCGAGAACTGTCGTATGTTATCATAATAGTTGAGTAAATGGACAATATTTACACAAAATTCCTGTTGATATTTGAATTGTAGTGAGTTACTGTTTGTTGCTTTATGCCAAATGAGCAATAGTCCAGCTATACAATGGCGAGAGCAAGTTACATTCGATGAACTGATGATGATGTCCGCTTTGTACTAGACCAACACGCTTAGTTTGATTTTTATAGTGCTGGCTCACTGAAAGAACAGTCACACCACTCCGACACATTAACCTGATTCCGAGTCAACCAGTCTTTTCCATGTGTTATTGCGTTGTAATACCCACTACAAAGACATAATGTTTCAAACAGTAATAATTGTACTATTCTAGCATCTATCGTTTTATCAGCATCATTCCTGTGTATACATTTAGAAATTAACAAAGCAATCTACATACATGTGAACACTGGACCAATGATTAGTTAGGAGTTACACGTAATTAATATAATAAACAAGATGTTGCATTATGGAAATGTTGGTGGAGAAAACTGGAGAAAACTACAGACCCACCGCAAGTAACTGACAAACTTTATCACATAATGTTGTATTGAGTAAGCCTCGCCTGAGCGGGATTCGAACTCACAACGTAAGTGGTGATATGCACTGATTGCATAGATAGTTATATATATACCCAACTACCATACGATGATGACTACGGCGGTCCCTCGATTACATGGAAATGCATCATACTAGCATTGTATAAAGAACAATAACAACCTATATTGTAATAATTATGAAAAATGTTGAAGTTTTAAATTTTTGAAGTTGAGTAAAAATCTACCATTTAAAAAAAATGAATGAATTATAACTGGATTGCATATAGAATTATTAGGTTTCACCACATAAAGTCAAGTCATAAAAGTCTATACTCCGTATTCTTACATGATAGACGGCCGTGCAAATTTATCACTTTTGTGAATATGATACGGTTTAATTTATTGTTGATGATTAAACTGGACTTAAGGCTTAACCTGCTTTCTAACTGATAAAGTTATTGACTTATTTACTATCAGTTATTTTTTGTTGTTGTTAAGCATATTGACATCTAACGTTGTTTATGCGTGTTGCTTTCGTCAATTTATCATTCTTTGTAACGATGCGTAGTGTTAATGGGCAAATTATACCAACGCGACTATCAAATGGTTTAACACAGAATTAAAATATTCAAATACATATATATATAAGAGGTGATAACTCATACCAGTAGGAAGTATTGTTTCCTTTATTAAGAAGTCATTAAAATTTAAGGACAGCGAACCCATAACATAATATATATGTACAAAATATCAATGTCTATTGACATTCTCTTGCTTTAACTTATCTTTATTTGTTTGTTTGTCTGTTTGTGTGTCACAATTCTGTTGGATTAATGCCAGTAATATTTTGAATTTGAAGTTGGCCTTGAATTTGATACCATTGTATTATTGCAGCATAACGACGATATTGTCCATTTTTGATTGTCCCTTCGGTATTCTCTACCGTGTACATATAACGGTTTTAGTGTCTTTAAGTATGATATTTATCTGTATGTATTTGAAAGGAAAACGTCATGCCAAGTGAATCTCGGATCTCCCTTTGTTTCCTAGCAACGGGGAATGCATTCTTAATCAGGGATACTTCTAGCGAAACATACGTTGCTCCTAGGCTTAAGTCATCGTTACAAAAATGCTACGGTCGTCATTACAACTGATTGACCGTTAAGAAATCCCCAATTCTCTGTTACTCTATCAACGACAACACATTTACCAGATGACACTACGAGATACACGGCGGTTGTATTATAAAGGTCCGTTTTGTCCATTACTTTGTTTGTGTTTGCTTATGTTTTGTTTTGTTTCTGTTTTTGCTATTTTTGTTTGTTTGTTTGTTTGTTTTTGGTTTTGGTCTTGTTTTTGTTTTGTTTTAATATGCTTTTTTGTTCTTCTTGTTGTTGTTTGCTTTGTTGTTTTTTCGCCTTTTTATGTTATTTTCTGTTTCTGTTTTGTTTTTTTACTACAATTTGTGTCTTAGTACAATGCTGCCTGTGTCTTTGGACTGCCCATTTTTAATATCCCATCCGTTTAAACACATTATACATGTATTGTTTTGATATATGCCAACGGAAAATATTAGAGCGGGGGGCAGGTAAATATTTGACAAATTTTGGAATTCCGAAAACCAGACTTTATACGATCGTATATCTCTTTAAATCTAAAAATAAAATGAATTCATATAGTGAACTTATTTGTATAAACTTTGAAATAAGACATTTATATCAATGTGAAATAGGTACAGGTTAAAATTGCATACTATGCGAATGTGTCTAGACAAAATTGTTGACACTGTTTTGTGACAGAAAAATATCTTTAAATGTTATAACATTGCAAATAATTAATCATTGAAGTACATTAAACTTCCTGGTCTATTTCTATCAACAATTCTGCGAATCTCGAGTTATACAAATTCCACCTCTCAGTATAAACAAAATAATCAAATCATGTGCACTTTACGATTGTGATGTGGGGACATGTGCAAACACTCAACTTATTTCTGATCATACATAAATTTAATAAAAACGGAGACATCAAATTTAGTTAATTTAGGAATGACCTTCATCAGGTACGCTCAAAATCGAAATAATTTAAACTTTTGGGAGCATTAAAACCCAAAGGGCATAAACTGGAGAGCCAAACTCTGCTGAGGTCACCTATGATTGAAGGAGAAGAAACTTAGTTCCAAATCTGTGTATTGCAGTATGGGACGAAAATACTTCCCAGTACATGAATTATGCAAATAATAAAAATTAATAGCAACAGCAGTACATACTTATTATCTTGTACACGAATAATACAATCCACTCTGTCTTATGTGACCTTCCAGTGGAACATTGAAATAAGAGAACATAAGACATGGTCGCTCAATACAGGTTTACTCAATATGAAATGCACTGTGAAATTAATTTCATACAATACAAGTTATTGCTTAATAGAGGCGGTCACTAAAGTATGTTTACTGCAGTTTGCTTAATTCATTCCTTCTAGAATACAAATAACAGTCTCATTGTACATCGTTCATGTTGAGCGATCCGTATGAAGCGAAATTGGTACACTGTATTTCGGGGACGAGAAAAGGGACAGCTTTCAAAAATGCTTTGAAATCATATTTGCATTATACCGTACTCTCACTGAATCAGCACAACGAAAGTCATATATAATATCCCCCATAATATAGCCAGCAGTGGTATCTGTCAATTAACTCCTTTTAACCATTTATTTATTGTGCGAAAGAGATATATATCCGCTCACTTTTCCATGATTAGAACGAGCAATGCAATACAGGGTGGTGGTGCTAAACCAGTTTTGTCGGCCCATCATTTGATCATTACAAATTAAGCTGCACAAAATGATAGTATATTGCGTAGATGTACATTTGGAGGCAATGTTTCCGCATGTGGACAACAAAAACCATATAAAAGCAGAAATTGTGAGAAGCACTATAGTGGAGCGAGAAATGAATGCGATGCTTAGAGTTAATCGATTCTTAGTTTTCTGTGTATTTTATTTTTAGATCATTGTTAGTCTTTTTTGCCCTTTTTCTCTAGGCTATGGACGTGTATGTCCTTTTCCGATTGCGTAACTGATATAGCTGACACATTGCTCATTTGGCGTGAAACAGTATTAACCCACTTTATTAGGATTTGTATTGTAGATCATTGTTTGTCTATTTGTCCTTTTTCTTTAGACCATGACATTGTCTGTCATTTCAGGTTTCGTACCTTATATAGCTGACAGAAAAATGCTCATTTGGCGTGAAACAGCATAAACTCCACTTTATTAGGATGTGCATTGTACAAAGGTAAAAGTCAGCACTGTATTATCATTGGGGAGGATGCATAATAATAAATGAAACTATCAACTTTTATGGTACATTTACATGAATTTGTTTTCGAAAATTCGTTATATTTTTTAAATCATTTTAATAATGTATTTCTTTATAAATACAAGTAGTACATTATTTGTTTACATCCCAAAAATGGAAATCCAAATTTTGAACTATAAAAAAAAAATGGTATTTACATCAAAATGGAGTATTGGATGAAATAGCTGATGCATGTTATATACGCTGTTTTATATGGAGATACATTCATTGTGTTCCAAAAGGAGCATGTAATTGCTAACATGTAAAACAGATTTTATCCTGTTTTCGGTGCAGTTTTTTCTACATTGAAGATTATTTTTCTGAGTTATAGCTATTTCTGCTTTCTGAGTTATAATTATTTCTGCTGTCCTTGTATTGGTATATTGGGATGATTGTAATTAAAATCTTAAAATCATACCATTTTCTCATTTTATATACTTGAATGTCTCCTTATTTGTTCCGTCAGTCATGTACTTTCTGAATATTGTATATTTTTACTATTCGGTCATGAAACAATATACATTGTTTAGTCTTAAGAGCGAGTGATTGTTGTTTAACGCCAAATGAGCAATTTTACAGCAATATCAAGGCGAGAACAAGTTATATGTCGATGAGATTATGATATATGCTCTTTATTAGTAGGATGATTTTAATAGAGATAGCTCGCTGACATTACAGTTCACGGGTAGATATGTTGCTTCACTTAGACACATTGTCCTGTTTTGGAACAAGCCAGATAGTGTTCTTACTCAATGATGCCGCGTGATTACCGAGAAGCAACAAATCGTAATTCTATACCTTGCCCAGTGCTCAATGCCACGATTCGTCGCACTTGAGACGGGCACGCTAATAACTTACCACACACGATGCGTCTTAATACTTTTACTTTTGGGAATCAAAACATGCGCCATATCCCAATCTTAATATCATTGTGCATGGTTTTCCAACTCACTCAAGCAAAGGTGACCGTAGTAGAATTTGACTTGGATGATTAGACCTCTTAGTGTTCTTGCTCCTAAAGACTTTAACATTATTTGACTTTGATTTGTACCTGATGAACGTCACTCCAGAAACGCATTGATACAGTCAAACCTGCCTATGTGGTCACCTCTATTAAGTACAGTCAAACCTGCCTATGTGGTCACCTCTATTAAGTACAGTCAAACCTGTCTATGTGGTCACCTCTATTAAGTACAGTCAAACCTGTCTATGTGGTCACCTCTATTAAGTACAGTCAAACCTGCCTATGTGGTCACCTCTATTAAGTACAGTCAAACCTGCCTATGTGGTCACCTCTATTAAGTCCAGTCAAACCTGCCTATGTGGTCACCTCTATTAAGCAGTCATCGTTATTAAAAAGTCACCTTTTTCTTGTCCTCTCATTAAAAATGTCAAATGAATTGAGCCTCTTTAAAGAGGTCACCTGACTTCTTAATAAAGGTTTGACTGTATATATATTTATATTATTGTTTGTAAACCTGTCATGAATACTGTTCATTTGATGTTAAGCAACAGTATTAATCTACTATCATCAATAACTCACACAACCAGCAAATAAAACATAAAACAAAACAAGCATTACGATTAAGAATGAAAAAAAAATTAAAGTGGAGCAAGAACTGCTTACCCTTCCAGGGCACCTAAGTTCACACCCTGTTCATAGTAGGGTTCGTGTAGCTCAATCGTTAGTTTTCTATGTAGTGTTTTGTAGATCGTTGTTTGCCTTTTGGTAATTGTATTGTATGTCCGTCTTCGATTTATCCCTTTGGGACCTTCATACTTCTCTAAATACAACCCATATCATATAAACAGAAACACAAACAAAGACAGAGTCACGATTACATAATTATTGATAAAGATCAAATACGTTCAGAAGTTTTTTTTTTTTTACAGATTGACAAGCGATATATGTTGTATTATATAAATCATTGGTTCGTGCATCAATGCAGAAATGTGCAGTTAGAAGACACTACATGTACATTATAGCGAAGCATTTGATTTTGTTCAAACGTTATTTACATGTAAGAAATAGTTTCCATCACTTTTCATTGTCCTTGGTTGGAAATGTTCAGCGAATAATGTCCTTCATAGGTTCTGTATAGTTGCGTCTTAACCAACTCATTTTGTAGCTCATAACATTAGTTACATTGGCACGAACAGATCCAATCATGACTGACTGCACGGCTGCAAAGGTGGTACGTTTTGAGTTTACTTCGAAAAACTCATTTCCTGAATCTCCACATGCTTCTTCCGAGTGGAATATACACTTGTTGTTCAATGTTAGTGGGTTAAGCAAGGTGCAGAGTAAAACCAACTCGTTGGTTTCGCTCGCCGTGAGTGAAGAATAATTGCGATAATTCCGAAGTCTTTGCAAATTTTGACTATTTCTTCTTAAATCCAGAGCCGTACACATACAGTTCAAATAATACATCAGACGTGCTTTGGAATTGTTTGGCACTGTGACGGATACGCCAGTTTTCTTAACACTGACGTCGTTATATCCTAATGCAAATGCCATACTGTTTATATTGCAGAGACGATAGCTTTACTTGATTGTGGTTAGACTACATGTGATACTACCTATATATGTAAGTAAATATATATATATACTGAGACAAAAATAGAACAAGGACGGGTAGATTTAAATATTAACAAATTCCCAAATTATGTTATAAATGTATTTTGTTTCCTTAATCTATTAATATATCTGAAACTACATTTATATATTGACCTGATAATTATCATTAGAAACATATATACATATTACATCAGTTGACATAAATACAAGCATAAATTTATGTCAAGATATTTCATTGATTGATGTTCTATAATAAGCTATAATAATAAGAATTAAGCAAAACTACAATTTTAGACAAGTCTCAAATATAATTAATCATGTTATATTCATTGGGTACGATATTCAACTTTCTGTTTTGCACACATAATTACCAAAGTTCAATTTCTTTTTATATCATGTATGCAGAAGATCTTTTCATCTTAAATTAAGTCAGATATTTTAATTTCCCAAATGTGAAATTACCCTTTAGCTACAAAATAAGTTCGCTCTTATTTAGATTGATGTTTCGTAATTAAAACTAAAGACAGCTGATTTATCTTCCCTACTGGCATTGGATAGTGGAGATGAGCACCATGCTACACTTTGAGTTTTTTTTAAATCATCATTCGAAAATTCATGTCACGTTTCGCTTGATTTCCTACTGCGCAGATATGCAGTTGTTATTGGTTTAGAAAAATTGACACATGGCGACGGATGTAAATAAACGTTAGAGAATACCGAAGGGCAATCACAAATGGACAATCCAGAGAAACTTGCAACATACGTAGAAAAACAAATCGAAAATGTAGCGCAATATGTGTTAGACACCACTATGCGCAAACAAACACAAATAACGTCAAAAAAGACATGAGTCCTCCTACAGACAACTGGAGATAAAGACGAACCGAACAAGCACAAATAACGTCAAAAAGACATGAGTCATCCTACAGACAACTGGAGATAAAGACGAACCGAACAAACACAAATAACGTCAAAAAGATATGAGTCATCCTACAGACAACTGGAGATAAAGACGAACCGAACAAACACAAATAACGTCAAAAGACATGAGTCATCCTACAGACAACTGGAGATAAAGACGAACCAAACAAACACAAATAACGTCAAAAAAATATGAGTCATCCTACAGACAACTGGAGATAAAGACGAACCAAACAAACACAAATAACGTCAAAAAGACATGAGTCATCCTACAGACAACTGGAGATAGAGACGAACCGAACAAACACAAATAACGTCAAAAAAACATGAGTCATCCTACAGACAACTGGAGATAAAGACGAACCAAACAAACACAAATAACGTCAAAAAGACATGAGTCATCCTACAGACAACTGGAGATAAAGACGAACCAAACAAACACAAATAACGTCAAAAAGACACGAGTCATCCTACAGACAACTGGAGATAAAGACGAACCGAACACAAAAACTAAAAAGATGAGCAACACGGTACCCACAAAAAAAACCTGGGTGAACTCAGGTGCTCGCGAAGGGTAAGCAGTTCCTGTCTTTTATAAACACACCCTCCAAAAATTAGTCATACTTCCAACGAACAATGTATTGGAGTCGGTGTGTGTTTAAAAAGAGAATAGAAAACAAGTTTTGTCAAGATATAATAAACAAACAATCACCGTTGGTTGAACTGGAAGGACGCTCTTGAGGTTCTTTCATCAAGAGTTATAAACAAATAACTTTCATAATTTAGATAAATATGCATCACGCAGTTTGGAATGCTCTAACAAATTACGTAATCAGTATTTATCTACAACATTTAGTGCAATAAAACTATTTGTGTTTATGAAAAAGATTATCTTCATATAGATAATGGCTACGGCCTATGTAGTGATAATATCACAATATCCAACCGATACACGTAAAATGATATGTATTATCTTTAAATGTATAAACTAACGCTTTCAGTGCTAGAAAAAAAAGACATGTAAGAAAAAAAAATGACAAGTAAAATCTCAAATTACAGACATAATACTTTAAATGAGAAAATGGAAATATTTGTTGTTCAGACTTGTTATACGTAGGGGCCTTGTGGTCGTGAACGTATGGTAGGTGGAATTAAAACTACCTATGTACCTATATGTGCCTATCACCACTAAAGCTAAGAGTTCGAATCCCGCTCAGGCAATGTCTACTCGATACAACATTATGCTATACAGTTGGTAAGTGACTTGCGACAGGTCGGTGGTTTTCTCCTGGTACTCCACGAATAAAACTGACCACCACGATATACTAGCTGAAATATTTTTGAAAGTGGCGTTAAACACTATGAACCAACCAACCTTGTTATATGTGAACAGTACCTTTAATGAATGATGTCATAGATACTGTATTAACTGATGTTATTTGGGGTTATTTAACTATCAACATAATCATACGCTGATTCAGTTCGAAATACAAATTGTGTTTCAAATAGGGGACAAGCAGAAGGAACCGATAATAAGAATGCTCTATCCTTGAAACTTCTATCTTGCTTAATAAGATTGATGGTTTCCGTCTGATGATAAGCTGACATATGGTAATTAGAATTTATAAGAATATTGTTTTCCCCGAATATTTGCAATTTATTAAAATTATTTCTTAAATTGAGTTTCTCTTATACGACAAATTCTCGTTTGTCATACATTTGTTTTCGTATCAAATTTTAAAATGTGTGACAAGCGAGATTGAACCTAATATTTATTTTTGACACTAATAGCGCGCCATAGGAAATGGACTGCTTAGTTATTGCTCTCGCGGTGTTAATCATTTCAAACATGAAACAGCTGATTGCATGTCCAATTTACTGATACAATATTTGTTACACGAGATCAAACATTTAATTTATTTTAACATGAAATGCTTTTATCAATAACAATTATTATTTATTTTATATTATCAATATACATGAATATAATATGACAGGAATATCAATTTCATTGATGATGGTTGGCAGTTTACTAACCTGTTGAAAGCACCTGTATGATAGCGTCTCTCCGTCAAAAAGGGAAGGGTTTGGGCCAATAAAGCTAGTTTAGTACCGCCCATTTTATTAAAGTACCTGTACCAGGCAAATAAAGTGATCAGCCATGTATAGGTGTGTTAGGGGTCAGAGGTCATGAATAGGTGTGTTAGGGGTCAGAGGTCATGAATAGGTGTGTTAGATGTATCGATTTTGCCTCTTTCTGAGATTTTCTATTGGATTTTGGAACTGTATAATATTTTCCTGTTTTCATATTTGTCTTAGATAACCTATGGTGTTGTCCAGTTTACTTTATATTACAACGTTGCCCGGATATAATTGTTTGACTTGTTATGCTATAACGTTACCCGGATGTAATTGTTTGACCTGTAATGCTATAACGTTACCCGGATGTAATTGCTTGACCTGTTATGCTATAAATGAATATCGCTATGTCGTATTTCAAATAAAGAGTACATATAATAATTAGCGTTTTGAGTTCCGATCACGGCGAGGTGTACTCGATACAACAGTATGTGATAAAGTTTGTCAGTGACTTTCGGCAGGTCGGTGGGTTTCTTCGGGTAATCCGGTTTCCTCCAGCAATAAAACTGACCGCCACGATATAACTGAATTATTGTTGAAGTGGCGTTAAACACCATACCCCCACCAATAAACGAGATCATCTTACTTGACATATATTAAGAATAACACGATGTGTGCCATCGGTAGAGCAGTAATTACTTACCCTTCTGCAGCACCTGAGTACATCCTCGGATTATGGTGGGGTTTGTGCCGCTCAAATTCTAGTGTGGAATTATGTAGATGATTGTTTGTCCATATGTCGTTTGGTCATTGCATTATCGGCCCTTCTACTTACCGCTTCTGATGACCCCTTTGTTATCATCAAACTTTTCTAACCAATTGTAGCTGCAACAAGATGATGCTCACTTATGATACCCCGCATATATATGTTCAATGTGTATAAAAACCTTGGTTAGTCGGCAAACAGGAAGTAGGAATCTGACAGGTCCAAAAACGCTTCCCACAATATGGCATAATTATATGAAGCTTGTGAAAAAATATCAGATTTCTGCCATAAATATAAATTTGTATTCGTCTGCGACGAAAACTATCTTGGACGGACGGACGGAAGGACGGACGGACGGACGGACGGACGAACGGACAGAGGTACAACAGTATATCCCCCTTCCAGTGGAGCGCGGGTATAACAATGTTTTAGGATAAGAGTTAGTGGAGGGTAATGTCACATTAAGCAATATTTCAGAGAACTGTTGAAAGGTAATCAGTTCCTTCTCCAATATTGGCACCCGTTGTGTCGTTATTTATCATCATCTTACATGGAATTCGTGTTAGACACCAACATACGCAAATCAATACAAATTACAAATGAAATATAAACATCTACAGAAAAAAAATGAATATTTATTGTGCTAGTATTTGGCTTGATCCGATCGGGTTTTGCAGCCAGCATCTACCACATTCCAGGCGAGCATGCTAAGACTATACCATCGATGCGATTAGGATCTGTTGTGGTAAAATTGGAAAACTGAATGTAGGGATAAGAAATGTTTTTATTGACTTTCAATATAATTTATTGCATATAATCTTAGTTGTAATTTCCATTATTCATTTGTAATTATATTATTCATTGTAAATATATTTGACTTTCGTAATTAAATAATTTTCGATTTTGAATTTGGTCAGTCTGATTTGGGAAGGTCTTGTCAACTAATGGTATATACGGTCGCTAATCAAATATCAACCCTCTGACATTAATTATAAAACAAGCTTGAAGATACGATGACGGTAATCAGAATCCGTAAATTGAAGCAGGACAGACAATACACTGGCCAAAAGAAAGAGGACAGTGACATCCTTTTGATGTATGGTCTGTAAACTTGTAATAATCTTGCATATATGTGTTATACTGTCTTAGTTAAACAACAAATACATTATCACTAGATTTGTGACAAGAGTAACACCAAACTCCGGACAGTTCTCGTATCCGCTACCGAACACGGTTCATCCGCTGAGCTGGTAACTGTCCGGAGTTTGGAGTAACACCACAGGTGTCACACCCTTTCTGAGCACGTGATTTCACCCGGTGTTTATTGTTGTTAGTGGTACTCGATCTTTTGTTTTCCTTGAAATGTTTTGTAGATCGTTGGTTGTCTTTTGTCCTTTTTCTTTTGGTATATCTTTGGTCAATGTATTCTCTGTCTTTCTTCGATTTACAGATTATGATTGACCTTTTGTTATCTTCAAATCTTTTTAATCAATATGTCTTGTGCCAGTTAATCTCTGGGTACTGGAAATCCAACAATTAACGAAAAGAAGGGAAAAAAAAACAAAAAAAAAACAATATTTCAAGAGTAAATCTCTGTGTATTGGGAACAATGAAATATGATAGAAAATAGCAATGGGGGAAAGGCGGAATTGTAAAAAAAGCAAAAAAAATAACAATTTGAATGATCAATCTTTTGGCATTGAAAAAAGTAGAAACAGTTTTGAGGTCTCCGGTTATTAGGTTCGTCCGTCAATTTACACCCACAAACGGAAGAATGGATGATAGGCGGGAACAAGTCAATAATATAATGGGTAAATATCTGGGGATTGGAAAAATGGAAAATGATGGAAGAATGAAGGATATGCAGAACTCAAAAAAGAAAATTTGATGGGTAAGTATCTTCGTAGTTAATAGAAAATAATAGAAGAATGGGAATTGGCGAAATTAAAATGTATACATTATTTAGTGGGTTGATATATTGGTATTGGAAAATAATAGAAAATAACGGAAGAATGGAAGAAATTAAAAAAAAAAATTTAATAAATGTAACATGTGCAATTGATTAATATTTATCTAATTACTATATATACTAACCAACATGTATATATCATGGTTACGTACAAACAAACAAGGAATACCTACAAATAAAAGTTTTATTTAAGCGAAAAAAGTTGTTTCCTTTCCAATGTCGTATTCGACTCGTATTGGTATTAACGACATTCATAACGCATATAATAGGATCAAACCATTTGTCCACAAGACACCGGTGTTTACTAGCACAACCTTTAATAACATAATTGGAAGAAATGCATTTTTTAAATTAGAAAACTTACAAAAAACTGGATCTTTCAAGGCAAGAGGAGCTCTGAACTCTGTAAGTAATATGTTTTGCTTGCTATAACACTATGTTTTTTTTTTCATCATTTGATTAGCATATAAAGAGACAATATTAGCACATTGTCTTAAAATATAAAGTTTATGTGTATGAGACTTGAAAACTGATATAAAGGCGAGGTTCACCGAACCTTTCCCCAGTTTTGCTCCGAATACACATAACCTTTATATTTTAAGACATGCATTAATATTGCGTTTATCCTGCAGAAAAATCACATTAAATCATCGACGTTTATATTTTAAATTAAATAATAAAATTATATAATTATATCTTGATTGTCCCTTTTCATATTTTCTGTCAACAGGAAGTTAACTGGATTCACAACTATGCTCCCAAAGCTCAACAGGTAATATGTGACAGTAGTCCCAGAAAAAGCCATTATTTTGGTCAGTGAATGTATATAGCAAAAATATATGCATTCAATGCAATTTGCCTGCTGTAATAGCACATGTGCAGGATAAAATGTTATGTCCATGTTCATACTGTAATGCTAACAAAGATGCCATGTTTATGTTTGGGTATCAGCTGATTGCAAATCTTTGCAGTGCGATCCTAACTGGATGTAAAAGATTAAATACGAAGCATTCCGGAACATAAACAAATGACTTTAAAAGATTCAATACATAAGTGACAGTTTTATATTTGGTAATGACACCACTAAAACCCTTACGTCGGAATATCTTTAGAAGATACCAAAGGGTATATATGTTTCTGCAACAATAACCGGAATATCTCCATTGTAGCCATAGCCAGCTTTACATAACGATGCGTACAATCGTCACGATGTTCTCTAAACATTTATTCACATTTTCAAATACGATAAGAGAAATTAGATATGTTTTAAAGTTGAGAACAAAAGGCGCGTCTTGATATAACGGCGACACGACGCGCGTTACTAAAGAATGCTATTCTAGGAACGCGCCGTGAGCACTATTTTTCAATGCTAGTAATGTGTCAATATATCTGCTGGTGGAGAATTAGTATCCGTCACGTACGCAGTGCTTCGTCACTGGCGGATTAATGGATATATTTATGCTTGAAATTTACAATTCCTAACTAAAGTCATTCATCAAAGCCACTGTCAGTCTACCCCAACACATGTTGGCTTTGCT
This sequence comes from Gigantidas platifrons, assembly GCA_002080005.1. Taxonomy (NCBI): domain Eukaryota; kingdom Metazoa; phylum Mollusca; class Bivalvia; order Mytilida; family Modiolidae; genus Gigantidas; species Gigantidas platifrons. The sequence goes on along the minus strand of MJUT01041155.1, from coordinate 75,722 downwards.
GCTTAGATCCTTTGGTTAACTTATGATGGATTTTCATAAAGTACTGCGTTGACTACTATTATACCTATTTTGTCCTAGTATTGTTAAAAATGCTGTTATAGTGACAACCGGAACCTTTTAACCGTAATGGAAGTGGGAGGTTTGGCACCGAAAAATCTGATTCAACCCACTATTTCTTTGGAAATGCCTGTACCAAGTCAGGGCCATTGCGGTTTTCCCAGGTTTCTGGTTGTTGACTGATTTTGTCTGTTTGTTGACATATGAGTTTTGTCTTTCCCTTTGTAAGATTGCTCGATGTTCGATAATTTTGTTATTACCCTTATTTACTCCCAAATACTTATATTATTTTTGGCTTTCCAATCTTTTGTTTACCCGAAAATCACTCGAGAATGGAATAGTACAATTCATGTAGATAGTTACGTTTTTATTAAACCTTTAGACTGCGGCTTTATTAAAAGAATTTCAAAACTAGCTTTTACATGTAGTAATAGACTAAATTGACATAATGATCAACAAATGTTCATAACGTATTGTTATCTGTTTTATAATGTATTAATTATGTTTATTAATCAATTGAACTACTATATTATTGGCAACATTTTCTCGTTTGACTAAACACTTCTTTTATTGACAAAATATTGTTGTGTAATATATATATAATTTTTTTTAATTGTAGATAAGCGAAATATATGAAACATGTAATCATTGAAAACTCCACCTGATGATTTTTAAGATTATTTACAATTATTGATATTTTAATGCAATTTTTATGTGATACATGTTTTCATTGATTGTTTTATACCGTCAAAACTATGAATGACATGTAGCTTAAATTTCTATTTTGCAGGGGACGCCATATTGAATTCTTGAAATTAAAAAAGTATAATTACTCAATATAACAAACAGATAAAGAGAGTGTATAATATTGATTGATTGATTGATTTTAGTGTTTAACGCCACTTTCAGCAGTATTTCAGCTATATCATGGCGACCAGTTTTAGTGGTGGAAGAAACCGGAGTACCCGGAGAGAACCACCGATCATGGGCAAGTAACTGGTAAGCTTTATCACTTGCGGCTACGAGTCGAGTGTACCCTTTTTTGTAATTTAGAAAGTTGGCCGCGAACCCACGCCGTATTGGTGTTACGTTTGTATGAGTTGTTAGGTAATCCAACTACCTAACTCAGTGAGCCACCCGGACCCTCGTGTGTATAATACGTTGGCATTATATGGCTACAGCTTGTATAATATACTTTGCAATAAAATAAGATACAAAATAGTATATATGATACAATATATTGAAAATGTGGTCGATGAACTGTTTGACAGACCATAAATATTCATTCACAAATGTCAGTCTTACACCTCGTGGAGAACGCACATGATATAAATCTAAATTAATGAATATCAATAAAGATATAAATTTGAAAAATTATACTCCTCGTGGGAAGTACAGAGAATGAAAAAAATTAATGAGACAATGTGAGTTCTTTGAATTTAAAGTATACATGTACAACAGATGCAGATATATCAGTTTTAATGAGATATTAATTAAAATCTTAAAAATAAAAATATTCATTATGGTCTGAAAGTGTGGTGTGTCTATGACGTCATTGTGTCAAATCAATTGTCAGTATTTCCCGGTATTTGACTTTATGCTGTTTTTAAAACCTTTTCACAACTCAAATGGAATTAAAACGTAGATATCTAATTTAGTGCACACGACGGGCTGCTGGAATAATTTTCATCACTCATAATCAAACTTTTCTTTGTAATGCATTAGAATTAGAATAATAGTATTGTATTTGTCGAGTTGCCGATGTGAACTTGGCATTTGACGATAGCAAGTACATTGCATTCGTTTTAAATTCTCTTCTGCGAAGCGTGCAAAATTCCAAAGCTGACGACGGCAATTTGCCAAATACAATATTGTTATACCTTAATTCTATAACTATTGCATCAAATTTCTTATAAATGTCAAGTACACTCACATTTATTATTTATTACTTTCTGAGGATCAATTTGGAATTTAATTTTCTTTATTGTAATCGTCTATCTCAAAACAGCTAATTTCCAGTTAATTGCTAGAATGCAGCACTCGTGTCTCTGTATCACAACTATATTGTCATGTCTGGACTTATACAGTTAACCTGTATATAATATAATGGGCATAGATGGAACCAGGAAAGGTGACAATGATGGCAGGTGACCTTTATATACATGTTAAATACCATACATTATAAATAGAATGTTGAAAATTAAGCTCCTCTTTATGAACAGTGTTTTACTACATTAAGGTGCCATTGAGAGTAAGTTTGTCTATATTTTGATATATTAGTATCGTTCTTTTGTTTTTATGGTTTGGAGATGTGGGCTTGCTGCTGAAGTTATGTTTTTGTGGCTTGTTATATTGTCACCATTACCAGTTTTTTAACTTCTTATTTTAAAGCCATAATTTAATTAGTACATTTATTTTTGAAAGTGCATGTACATTATTTAAGAGTAGTGACTATGTAATTTGATCGTTGAAATTGAACTGACATCAGTACCTGTAACCTACGAAATCCCAGAAGGATCATTCGAAATTCGAGATTCGAAATTCGAGATTCAATATCTGAAATTCGAGATTCGAAATTCAATATTCTGATTAACCAATGGGTGTAAAGATAACAAACTGATGTTCATTCTGGGCAATTAAATGCCGTTTAACAAATTACTACACGAATAAATACAACAATCGATAAAAGTGACAATTTCGTCAATATAGCAGTTCACAGTAATGGAGAATATTCTTTCATAATTATTGCACTCTCTGTGAACTAGGAATGACATTGTTATATAATTATGTAGCCAAAATTTCATCTCTCCAAATTTATGGTTATATAAAACTCTCATCACACGTTGACAAATCCGAAGTAGAAGTGGGTTCAAAGGGGTGCCCCATATTATTTTGCCAAAATTTATCATTTTTACTTCACAAATTATGTGGAATTTAAAAACAGAATTTTATTTCATCATTGTTATCATCATACCATAAAACTAAAGCTAAGTTGATCAACAACGCACTTTGATGACACTATATTCCCACATAACACTATATAACATAGCATGTTTTAATGTTTTCACTGTTTACTTTTGCTTGACTAGTCTGGTTTAATTATTTTATGTGTCTGTTTCATCAACATATAAGTGGAGTCTTAGAGACTCCAAATTGGAGTGGAGTCTTGGAGACTCCAAATTGGAGTGGAGTCTTAGAGACTCCAAATTGGAGTGGAGTCTTGGAGACTCCAAATTGGAGTGGAGTCTTGATTGAACATATGAATAGGGGTGTATTTCATCTGAAATGAATGAAAAATAGTACAAATAATTTTCAAATATACAATATGATTTGTATAAATTTAGATAGAAATGCACTGTTCATATGTTTAAATCTAAAGGTTATTTATTGTGTATTACACTTTTATTCTATTACATGTATTTAGTAAATAGATTGTGTATTTTGAAACTTTTTTACTGTTGTTTATTGAGACGTGACCCTTGTCTGCATGATTTTTGGCCGGCAGGAGGGTGACCGGGCGGGGAAAAGTTTGTATAATCCGACAGTTTTTAACCTACAACTTTGAAATTTTGCAGATGTTTTGTACACATTATGAAAATGTGCAAGTGCCATTTTGAAAGTGATCCGACAATTTTGTCCCATTTTATTTTGTTACTCTCACTAAAATAAATCTATCCTAGTCATTCGTTGGTTAATTTGCTCAACAGACATTTATATTAGTTGACTTTCCGGTCATTTTGCAGTGCACGTGCACGTGCCTGATAAATATAATATATTATTATGTATGGTTTTATTTCTACAGTGTTTTGTTTATGCAAAATTGATGTCCATATTTTGCATTTTTTCAATGTACACAATCGTCGTCAGTTTTTACAAAAGGTCAAACAAAGTTTACTAAGCAATACCGCTTGACGTCCGAGACTTCAGTATTTGAGAAACAAAGAATGGGACTCTGATTTTAAGACATATTGAAGTTTGGTTACTTATTCCAAATTAAAAATAAAACAAAACTAACGAAGCTGTGCAAATTCATTCGTGTCCTACAATATCATGCTAGTCCTCCTGGTTAGCCACATATCTCTGTGATCCAAATGATGTTATTTCATTTGTGTTCTTANTATTTAATTGTCTACAGCATCTTGTTTTGTTTATGCAAAATTGATGTCCATATTTTGCATTTTTTCAATGTACACAATCGTCGTCAGTTTTTACAAATGGTCAAACAAAGTTTACTAAGCAATACCGCTTGACGTCCGAGACTTCAGTATTTGAGAAACAAAGAATGGGACTCTGATTTTAAGACATATTGAAGTTTGCTTACTTCGTTTTTTCACCAATTAGCGAATAATTAATTGAATGGGTATAGTTTTCGTACTTCAAATGGGTATGATTGTCATGCCGAAGGAATATCTATTTTTCAAACCCAAGCAGCACCGGAGTTCCAAATTTTACCTTAAGTAACAGCATGGGACTGCATTACTTCAGGTACAACGCGATCCTCAAACGGTGAATGCGATATTTTCATAAAAAGTTGGGCTATTAACTTTTTGTCTGGGCTACTACTTGTTTTCCCCTTGTAGCCCAGTTGGCTACTAGTCTGTAAAAGTTAATATTAATCCCTGGTACCAGGTACCCACTGGAGATTGAAATACACACCTATGCATATGTTCAATCAATACTCCACTCTAATTTGGAGTCCCCAATACTCCACTTTAATTTGGAGTCTCCAAGACTCCACTCCAATTTGGAGTCTCCAAGACTCCACTCCACTCCACGACTCCACTCCACCTTTTAGTACATGCCTGCAGAATTTGGAAAAGAGATTGTTATCCTAAAAATTAATTTAAACAGATAAGACGCTTTTGAAATAATGCTTTTATCTAAGACAATGTCTAGAAAACTTTCATTTTCATATAGAAATAAAATGTTTAATATATATTTTATATATTAAATATGTATTAATATAATTTTCTGAGAAGGAAGCTTTCTGGATATTTGCAATATATATATATATATATATAGTGATTATATTTTAGATAAATCTGGAATAACTGAAATGTCGCACAATAGATTTATGAAATATATTCTTGGTGTTAATCGAAAAGCAAGTAACATTGCAGTTATGTCAGAATTGGAACGATACCCTACTTATTTCTCAGTAATTCTGTCAATGTTGAAGTATTTTCACAGGCTTAATAATTTATCAGAAGGTTTACTTTATGATGCTTTTGCTTGTAATAAGGAATGTAATTTATGTCAAACAAATATATGGTATTCTAGTATATTACTAATATTAAATAAGATGAATATATCAATTGTTAATGTCTTAGTGCACATCCTCTTAAGATTATTTTTCCTGAACATTTTTACTCTCATGGTAAACATTCAGATTTTCTTAATAGTGGCAAAAAACGTGGTGGCAAACATAGTTTTGCCCACCCCCCTCCCACCCTCACACTTTTGACTACGCCCTTGTCACCTCTGTATCCTTCTTTATCTGTTAAACCAATTACCTCTCAGTTATATAAACATTAAACTTCTACAACCACCACAACTGTAACTTGATCAGTTTCAAATTAAATATAGTCATCTGAATGAACTATAAATAACTACACTAGTCTTTCTGAATGAAAATAGAAATTTAATATATATATATGACATAGGCGCGCGTTTAATGGTGTAGTGTATGGGGTTGTTTTTTGTATTAAACGTGCGCCTGTGATATATGATGATGCTGTATATACATATAAGAAAAGATATATAAGAAAATTGTTTATTAAAGTGTCACATATTGATTGTCATAAAACATCATCATCATAATAAAAATATATACATATAAAACAATCAATATCCAGCCATTAATAAACGACTTACGAGACACTATTAACGAATTAATAAAGCTATATATATTTACTTATTTTATGTGCATAAAAATGTTGGCAAATACATATTTATGAAAATTACCTAAAATATTTACTTAATAAGTGTGTTAAAATATTAAAAGATCAGTGAAATAATTCTTTGTTTTGCAATCTTTGTTTTGATCATACGAATGTGCAATGCTATAAATATATCTTGTTAGTATACAAAATTATTATCAGGAAAACCTCTCACTTTCAATGCAGATGTTAGGAAATATGATATGTAGACACAGAGAAGAATAGTTAGGTCACATTGAGATGATGACAGCTTTATCAGCATTTTATAGTTGGATGAAGAGGGGGCAAGATAAGAGATTTCTCTCTCAACTAGCTTGTTTCATAGACTGTCTTTGTAAATAACTTAATCATTTACTATTAATTTTAGTTTGTTTGTTCTTTTATCTTAGTTTATGAATGAACTTATTTCATATAATGAAAAGGGTTTTGTATTTTTTCCCTTCTAGTTTGTTCTGTATGAAATTATGTTAAAAGACATTTCATTGGCCATTAACAATTCTTAATTTAAAAGCTTTCTCTTGATTGGTTGTTTTAGATATTGAATTTCGAATCTCGATAATCGAATTTCAGATATTGAATCTCGAATTTCGAATCTTGAATCTCGAATGATCCTTCTGGGCTTTCGTAGTAACCTGCTGGTTTCATGTGGTGATCAAATGACGTTCCTTATCCTGTTTTATTAGTTTTGTCGTTTCAATAATTGGTACAAAGTGATGTTCATTGTTTATACTTTCAGATTTTAGTCTGTAAAGAAAAGAATCCCGATTTAAATGGAGTGGTAGGAAATATCATTATTTTATTTTAAAAATCTGGAATGCATTGCGTTATGCATTTTGTGTCAAGTTGCATACGTACTAATAAATAAACCATGGCAATATGTGTGTGTACTCCGAACGCCAACTTTCTTAAAATCGTATATGGTTGTTTTAGCAATTATAATTTATTAAATTGGGGTACATGAAAGGTATGTTACCACAACATCAACTTTTTAAAGCATAGTCCAATCCTTGATCTGTGTAGATGTTACGAATGTGTGTTGGACATTCTACAACGTCAACGTTTTATCTCATTTGTTAACAAAATGTCGAAGGCGCAACAATTTTGAAATTCTTGAAAGAAATTTGATAAGTTGAAATATAAACAAGCGACACTATTTTGAAATTTTCAAAAGAATTTAGTTTACATACTTAAATATAAACAATCGACACTCTTTCGAAACTTTTTAAAAGAAATTTGTTTATATACTAAAATATAAAGAGATAGCACACGTTCTACATATATCGTTTTATTCTTTCAAGTTTTACTTTAATTGTACTATAACCCGATTGTTTTATTCACAAATGGGTTCTAAATCGAAGGGTATTAATTCGACGGAAATTAATTCTTAAAATTTGTTCACACCACGATTTAGCTGAAATATTACTTAAGTTGGCGTTAAACTGCAATCATTCAATCAATCAACCAATCCTTGACATGTACAATATTCAGAATGATATATACCCTAGCATTTATAAACATCTAATTAAATAAACCACAGAGGCAACCCAGGGTATAAGTCTATGAACTAATTCTTTCTCTGCTGGATACCACCCTTTGAATGGGCTGCACGCTAAATGAACATTCAGAACGGAATGTAAATGAGTGGATTGTGACGAATTGTACGGTTCTAGTGTGTCAACGACAAATTGCGGCAGTTCATAATGAGAAAGTGTGTTAGTATTAACTATTGGTGGTCCTTTGATTGCCAAAATGTCCGGATCTTATCAATTCCATCTTTTGTTTTTCTTTTTGAAATCAAAATTTCCTTTTATATCAATTTCTGGTGACATCCATTACATGATTATGATGTATTGTTTGTTTATTTGCATCATTTCACAGTCAAGTAGATACATGTGTACCCATATAATTAGTTTAATTAAATCTTAGAGAAAACCGAAGGAACAATTCAGGAATGGACAATCCAGAAACACTGGCAACATTGGGTGCACAAGACACGGGAGGGAGGCAAAAAAAAAAAAAAAGACAACGCCAAAACCAAAAAAGGACAAGCAGTTCCTGTCTCCCAGAAGACACCTGTCCTATAGTCAATACGTGTTGGGTGTCATTTTTTATCCCATCGCCAACGAAGTTGCGAAGGGATATAGTAACGCTACAGTCCGTCCATCCTTCCTTCTGTCAGTCCGTCCATCCGTCCTTCCGTAACATCCTTGTGAACACTCTAGAATCAACATCCTTCAGTATATTTTGACCAAACTTGGTACATACTTAGTACGTATGAGAATCTGGAACTCTATTGATTTTCAAGCAATCGTAACTACTAGACCATTCTCACTACCCTGCAAATAACCTCGTACGTACATAGTAGAAATTCTTCTTAAATTGTTTGCCGGAAGTTAATTATATATAAGCCGCACAAAAATATAGTTCACAAAAATCCAATATGGAAGACATACTAAAGTAACATCTAATCATGCAAAACTAATTAAAACTTTAACTTTTATCCATGAAGATAATTGAAATATAGAAAATTGTTCAAAATATAACTTTATAAAATNCTAGCTTGTTTCATAGACTGTCTTTGTAAATAACTTAATCATTTACTATTAATTTTAGTTTGTTTGTTCTTTTATCTTAGTTTATGAATGAACTTATTTCAATATAATGAAAAGGGTTTTGTATTTTTTCCCTTCTAGTTTGTTCTGTATGAAATTATGTTAAAAGACATTTCATTGGCCATTACAAATTCTTAATTTAAAAGCTTTCTCTTGATTGGTTGTTTTAGATATTGAATTTCGAATCTCGATTATCGAATTTCAGATATTGAATCTCGAATTTCGAATCTCGAATGATCCTTCTGGGCTTTCGTAGTAACCTGCTGGTTTCATGTGGTGATCAAATGACGTTCCTTATCCTGTTTTATTAGTTTTGTCGTTTCAATAATTGGTACAAAGTGATGTTCATTGTTTATACTTTCAGATTTTAGTCTGTAAAGAAAAGAATCCCGATTTAAATGGAGTGGTAGGAAATATCATTATTTTATTTTAAAAATCTGGAATGCATTGCGTTATGCATTTTGTGTCAAGTTGCATGCGCACTAATAAATAAACCATGGCAATATGTATGTGTACCCCGAACACCGACTTTCTTAAAATCGCCTATGGTTGTTTTAGCAATTATAATTTATTAAATTGGGGTTCATGAAAAGGATGTTACCAGAACATCAAATTTGTAAAGCGTAGTCCAATCCTTGATCTGTGTAGATGTTACGAATGTGTGTTGGACATTCTACAACATCAACGTTTTATCTCATTTGTTAATAAATGTGGAAGGCGCAACAATTTTGAAATTCTTGAAAAAAATTTAATAAGTTGAAATATAAACAAGCGACACTATTTTGAAATTTTCAAAAGAATTTAGTTTTATACTGAAATGTAACCGGCAACACTCTTTTGAAACTTTTTAAAGACATTTGTTTATATATTATACTAAAATTTTAAGAGAAAACATACGTTCTACAAATATCGTTTTATTCTTTTAAGTTTTTTTTTAGTTGTACTATAACCCGATTGTTTTATTCACAAATAAGTTCTAAATCGAAGGGTATTAATTCGACGGAAATTAATTCTTAAAATTTGTTCACACCACGAAATATTACTTAAGTTGGCGTTAAACTGCAATCATTCAATCAATCAACCAATTCTTGACATGTACATTATTCAGAATGATATATACTCTAGCATTTACGCTAAATGAACTTTCAGAACGGAACGTAAATGAGTGGATTGTGACGAATTTTACGTTCCTTGTATGTCAACGGCAAATTGCGGAAGTTCATAATGAGAAAGTGTATTAGTAGTGATTATTGGTTTTCCGTTGAATGCCAAAATGTTCGGATCTTATCAATCGCATCTTTTGTTTTTCTTTTTGAAATCAAAATTTCCATTTGTATCAATTTCTGGTGACATCCATTACATGATTATGATGTATTGTTTGTTTCTTTGCATCATTTCACAATCAAGTAAATACATGTGTACCCATATAATTAGTTTAATTAAATCTTAGAGAAAACCGAAGGAGCAATCAGGAATGGACAATCCAGAAACAGTGGCAACATTGGGTGCACAAGACCAGGGATGGAGGCAAAAAAAAAAAAAAGACAACACCAAAACCAAATAAGGGCAAGCAGTTCCTGTCTCCTAGAAGACATCTGTCATGTTACTCCTATAGTCAATACGTGTTGGGTGTCATTTTTTATCCCATCGCCAACGAAGTTGCGAAGGGATATAGTAACGTTACCGTCCATCCGTCCTTCCGTAACATCCTTGTGAACACTCTAGAATCAACATCTTTGAATGAATTTTGACCAAACTTGGTACGTACTTAGTACGTATGAGAATCTGGAACTCTATTGATTTTCAAGCAATCGTAACTACTCGACCATTCTCGTTACCCTGCAAATAACCTCGTACGTATATAGTAGAAATTCTTCTTAAATTGTTTGCCGGAAGTTAATTATATATAAGGCGCACAAAAATATAGTTCACAAAAATCCAATATGGAAGACATACTAAAGTAACATCTAATCATGCAAAACTAATTAAAACTTTAACTTTTATCCATGAAGATAATTGAAATATAGAAAATTGCTTAAAATATAACTTTATCAAATTTCATGTAACTGACATGTGAAAAGTAGTGCAATTTTTACGCCTAGTGCATACGAGGTTATATGCAGGGTAGCGAGAATGGCCGAGTAGTTACGATTGTATTTTCAAGGTCATAGGTCAAAGGTCAAGGTCACCGGGTCAAACTTTTAGGCGAGGGGATACGCCACGCCTTGCGTTGGCCTTGTTTATATTGAAAATGTAACAAGGCAGGAAAGCGATCGGTCATGTATATGTGTGGTAGAGGTATACCTTTTGCCTCTGTCTACGATTTTCCAATTAGATTTTGGTCCTGTTCTGACGATGTGGGAGTTTTGTTTTACCAAGCCATTAATCAATTAATGTACGTTAATATAAATGCTTATAAAGTAGAAGATAATGTACCACTTATATGTTCACTTCTTGTGTTTTAAAAGACAACCCACAGTTGTGGAAATCACGGAATAGGCGTAGCATGGGCAGCGTCCATGGCAGGTGTGAAATGCTGTACAGTTATCACAAACACAGCATCTAAAGTGAAAGTAGAATCAGTTGAAGCTCATGGGGCAGAAATAGTTTATTGTGATCCAAGTCCACTGAGCAGGTTAGTATTAATCTAATAATGCTTTTATACGGTGACATTTCACACATTCCAACGGTAATGTAATAGTTAATGTGCTAACCTCGAGAGTGGTAGATCGTGGGTACGAGCCCATGTCGGGTCAATCCAAAGGTATTAAATATTGTGCTTGCTGTTTCTCTGCTAAACACGCGGCACTAAGGAGCAAACATTTGTTGGGTAGGAATCAGGATAATGTGTCCGAGTAGAACGACCGGTCTATCAGCAGGCTATTGTATCAGCGAGCTTGCACTCTAAACATCGAACTAAGCGTCTTGGTCTTGGTATAGTACAAAGCTGACTGCATTATCATCTCATTGGATGTTTGAATTTAATAGTAACATTAAATGATTTTCAGGAAATATGTTGTTCTATAGTGTCAAAAGAGTAAGCAAGTAAGTAAGTAACTGGTAAATTAGATAGTCAAGGTTCTAGACGAGTACATCTTGTAGAGAGTTGGGCGATATCAATAATGTACTATTGATCATATAATAATAGTATAAAAGGTACTCGATTGGTTGAGAAAAGTTGGAAGATACAGAAGGGGTAATATTTTACCAGTTATCTGGCTCTTTCCTCATTCATGACTTATCACCGGGTTTGTGACTAGAATAACAGGAAGGGTGTCATTAGTGGAGCAGGAACTACTTACCCTTCCGGAGCACCTGGTTTCACCCACAGTTGTCAGTGGGGTTCATGTTGCGCAATCTTTAGCTGTATGTAGAGTCTTGTAGATCATTGTTTGTCCTTTTTCTTATGGCCATTGTATTATCTGTTCTTCTTTGACTTACGGCTTCTCAGTTCCCCCTTGGTACTTCAAACAGCTCTTGTACAATCTCATCTAATATTAGTTATTATATATTTCAGTCAATATTTGTCAGTAATTTATACTTTTTTATGATCTTATAAAACAAAAATATGTGACAGCCACACTTTCTTTTCTTTTTTATTTAGAGTAGAGACCTGTTCAAGAGTAGCGAAAGAAAGAGGATACGAAATAATTCTATCTTCAGGCAATTACGATACCATTGCTGGTCAGGTGTGTAATGATACTTTATACTCTTGGTAATTGACATGAACTAGGTGTGGGGGAGGGTGTAGTGGTGTGCAATAGTATGGTTGCTTAAAATACTTATGATATCAATTCATATGAGGTTTGCCAGATAGACCCCCAAACGTGGCAAGGTGACCTTAATACACTCTTATCTTATTAATAGTTTATCAGTACCTTTCAACAAGTCGAAAGTGTTCTCTGAGCACTCCGGATTCTTTTATCTATATCACTGACTTGCCACGATATAAACGCAACAGTGTTGAAATCGGCGTTAAGCAAGAATATTATTATTAATAAATGGAATTAAACTAATAATAATAATAATAATTATGAGGTATATGTATCAAAGTCAAATGGATGAAGTCAGTGACTTGCGACAGGTCGGCGGTTTTCTCCGGGTATTGCGGTTTCCTCCACCAATAAAACTGACCGCCACGAAATAGCTGGAATATTGTTGAAAGTGGCGTTAAGTATCATAACCCTTATCATTAAACCTCAAATTATTCAGTTCCTATCACCAGGAAGTGAATTGTACAATTCTATAGAATACTTTAGTTACCTATTCAGGATACCAACGCATTTAACCCGATTTTATTAGGTAAACACCAGTCGTGACTTGTGTTCGTTTTTCATGTATGGGTATACCTAACGCAATTGAGGATGACCATTCTTTTCCTCTATTAAATTTTCGCTTTGTAAGCTGACGTCTCGCTTACTCCATTAAGATATAATCTTTTGCAGCTTGGTCGTTTTACCCGTGTTTGTAATCCTGTCTGTTCTAAATATATTGAACTGTTATATAGGGTTTATAATTATAGTGTTTAACGCCACTTTCAACAATATTTCAGTGATATCGTGGAGATATGGTTTTTCTTTGGTGGAAGAAACAGAAGTTCACGAGAGAAAACCACCGACCTGCCGCAGCTCACCAACAAACTTGAGAACATAATTTTGTATCGAGTATACCTCGCAATGAGCGAGATTTGAACTCACAATTTTAGTGATGATAGGCACTGATTACACAGGTAGTTATAAATCCAACTACCATGCGATAATGACGACGACGACCTCTAGACTGTAATTCAAATTTATTTCAGTAAACAGATATGTAATATCAAAGGACAACATCTTCTTTTTTATAGAGATGTTGCTCATAGACCTTATAGCTTATTGTCTGACTTTTTAAATATGTTCACCGCGTATCTTAGGGAATAAGACTTGTCTGTTAGGAATAGGGATTATGTGTCCGAGTGGAGCGATATAATCTACCCATGGAGCGTTATTTAAGAAAGCTAGAATTATAAATATCCAATAAAGAGTATTGGTCAAGTACAAATCGGATACTATCAGTATCCCATTGAAATGTAACTTCTTCTTGCCATGATCGGTGTTAAGTTTACTCCCAGTCGTCCGACATGTATTAAGTTCAGTCCCAATCTTCTTACATGTGTTAAGTTTACTCCCAGTCGAACGACATGTATTAAGTTCAGTTCCAATCTTCTTACATGTGTTAAGTTTACTCCCAGTCGTCAGACATGTATTAAATTCAGTCCCAATCTTCTTACATGTGTTAAGTTTACTCCCAGTCGCCCGACATGTATTAAGTTCAGTCCCAATCTTCTTACATGTGTTAAGTTTACTCCCAGTCGAACGACATGTATTAAGTTCAGTCCCAATCTTCTTACATGTGTTAAGTTTGCTCCCAGTCGTCCGACATGTATTAAATTCAGTCCCAATCTTCTTACATGTGTTAAGTTTACTCCCAGTCGTCCGACATGTATTAAGTTCAGTCCCAATCTTCTTACATGTGTTAAATTTACTCCCAGTCGTCCGACATGTATAAGTTCAGTCCAATCTTCTTATATGTGTTAAATTTACTCCCAGTCGTCCGACATGTATTAAGTTCAGTCCCAATCTTTTTACATGTGTTAAGTTTACTCCCAGTCGTCCGACATGTATTAAGTTCAGTCCCAATTTTCTTACATGTGTTAAATTTACTCCCAGTCGTCCCACATGTATTAAGTTCAGTCCCAATCTTCTTACATGTGTTAAGTTTACTCCCAGTCGTCCCACATGTATTAAGTTCAGTCCCAATTTTCTTATATGTGTTAAGTTTACTCCCAGTCGTCCGACATGTATTAAGTTCAGTCCCAAT